>LTAE01000101.1:32545-101136 GCA_001647135.1 Pontederia paniculata | reverse complement strand
TTAATTATTCAGTCATTCTGCATAATTAGTTTATTACCTTGTGCAATGGACGGGCATTACATATATATATATATCCAAACACACACATATATATATATATATATATATATATATATATATATATATTATTAGTTTTATATTTGTGATAATATTACAACAAAAATTATTCTATAAGTCGACAACTTTATTTTTTTACTCGAGTGGTTCTTATTTTTTAACCACCGCTATATAGAAAAGAAAATCTAAACTTTTGACTTTTATGTCATGTCGGAATACCTTCTAAAGTTTAAATTTTTAGTGTGTTTTTTTTTCTCACATATTATTTTGGGGGAATTAACTTTAAAGTGAAAGCTTGTGCCGAAATGAAAAAAAATCAAAATAAAAGTATCTTACACATTATCGGAAAAAAGGTATCTCAATTCTCACGTACATTGTGACATGAACGAGAGCAATCTCTTGTCATTTTTCCAAAAAAAAAATCTCTTGCCATTTTTTCTCCTCGACAGGACGCGTCCTCGGGCAGTTCTTTTCAATTGTGTATATTATAATTTTTTTATGCTACTTTTCTAGTTCATCATGGGCTCTCTTTTTGTTTGTTTATTTATTTATTTATTTATTTAAGTTAACGAATGAGATTAATTAAGAAGCAAAATAGTACATGATGCGATGTAGTAAATAATGGCGCTCAGACTTCTGCGTGCTTCCATGGTAATGGGAATATCTTATATAGTTTAATATGAGCCCATGCGACTTACAATTTATTAGCATGGCGTGATTTGAATAGAGATAAGATGGATTGATTAAGTGATATAGTTAATTTTGTGTATGTATTCACAAGACAAGGAGAAGAAAATGATGTAATTGTTCGGAGGTGCTATCTATTTGATAGATAATATCATATTATCTGTTTTATTAATTTAGTAAATTATTAATATAATAGATAATACAGTATTATCTATTTAAGTAGATAATATTATTATTATGATTATCTACTTAAGTATATAATTTGGAAGTTATAAAATCTTAGCATGTTAATTAATTCTTTTTTAATTTAAAGAGAAATTTTAACTTAGAATTTTAACATAATTTTACCCTAATTAATAATTTTATTGTTTAATGCGGAAATGTAGCTTGCTCGAGATCCCACGTTTCTTTCCGTTTCGGGAAAGGGAAGGAAGACCCATCCAAAAATAGCGCCTGAATGCACAGTGCTTCTGACCGTGACCAACTTATTTAATTACTCAGTATCAGTAGCAGTATTCTTATTAATTATTAGTATGTTGAGATAAAAAATGAGAAGGAGAAAAAGAAACAACTCACTTGCTGTCAGCACCTTTCTCTCTGTGTGTCTGCATTCTGCAAGGTGCACATAATATACAGCACACATGTAGACAACTCCATTAATGAAATGAATCAGAGTCAGAGACACCACCAAGAAAAGATGCTTCTCCAGAAAGAGAGAGAAAACAGAGAGCGTCCAGTATATAATTTGTCTTGGTGCACAAGGGAGATGGATGGATGCAAACTTTGGGCTTTTGATTGGAAACCATCAAACCGCATATCACATATGCATAATTATTAATGTTGGCGTTACTATGTTTTTTTCAATTAGTTTTTATTTTTTTATCGATGGCTAAAATCTCGTTAATTTTTTAGGTATTAACATTCGATTAATTCGATATTTGAACGAATACAATAAAAATAAATTATAATCAAATTAATAATTTTAAAATTCGAACTCGAACTATTAACTCTCGATCTCTCAATTTAAAATAAGACTCGTTAATTATTTATGTCAATCAACTTAAACTTGAATAATTAACAAAAAGTAACTACGTAAATATTATATATATATATATATATATTATTTAATCTCTTTTCCTTTAATTAAATTCAGGTGTTCATTAATAAATATATGACAATCAATATTCTAACAAAGAAAATTATTAACATATTACTAAATTTTTTAATATCTCATTATTCTTATAACTCGAAAATAATGCATATATTTATCATCTTATATTGCAACTTATTAATCAGAATTAATTAAAAAAATGAATTATAACTAATAAAACATACCGAAGGGAAAAAAATCGCATGATATATTCACATTGATATCTATAAAAGTAGTTGACAATTATTTTATAATTAAATGAATTAGTATATATATATATATATATATTAATTTAATTTCTCAATTCAAAAAAGGATAATTAATAACGAGAGCACGTTTCATTCGTCCGTTTGTTTCGGCAGAAGGAGACTCGCCACCTCAATGTAAGCGCATCATTTGTCGTCCTCTTATTACATACTTGGTCTTTGATTCATCCTGCAACAAATAAATAGGGAATAGAAAATGGGAAAAAATATTTTAATTTTTTTACTAAGAATTTGATATTTAATAAAAAATGATAAATATATTTTGATCATTTAATCAATAATAATTTTGACTTAAATAATTAAAATGTGCTCAATATTCATATAAAGCATCAAATGCTTAATATGTACGTTAAACTATAATAATAATAATAATAATAATAATAATNATAATAATTTTGACTTAAATAATTAAAATGTGCTCAATATTCATATAAAGCATCAAATGCTTAATATGTACGTTAAACTATAATAATAATAATAATAATAATAATAATAATAATAATAATAATAATAATAATAATAATAATAATAATAATAATAATAATAATAATAATAATAATCTTTAGACAGCATCTTTGCTTACTACATTATAACAAAAAAACATTATTATGATGGCAAGGGCACATAACATATAGTGGCACAAATCTAGAGACACAAGCAACATTTGATTTGACTACTAGCCACACAAATTAGACTTCTAATCCTTAGTTTAATAAATTCCCCAAAAGTATCGCACAATCATTATGTTAATCACCCTAAAGTACACATTAATTTAATTAATTAATTAATCAATCAATCAATCGTCAGAAGACTAATGACATCAAATGACTCGATCGTATGATTAAATGTAAACTCGTTAATTAGGCAACGCATTGTTCTTCGGTCTTCATCTTGGTGTTCTTTTCAGGTGGAATGTTTCTTTTTTTGTTTGTTTTCAAATAAAAAAAAAGAGGAGTCTATTGCAAGGAAGCGAATTGTAGTTAGACACCTTAATTATTGGTAATATATAAAATTTTATTCAATAATAAATTCAAGTAACACCTAATATGATACAACCTTTTAAATAATTGAGATGATGAAATCATTCATTTCATATTGAAATTTAGAAGGGATCTAATGAGGTATTTGCTATATTACCTAATGATCTATATTATTCAATAAAAAAAATTATTTATCAAAATATTAATAATGTATATTATCCTATTTATTATAGATAAATAATGCATCTCGCAATTTAGATTATCACATCTACTTATAAAACAATACTAACCAATATACATTATTTTACAAAAAAATATTTTTTATAAATATTATTAGTTAAAATTTTTATAATATTAAATTAAAACTTATAAACTTAATAGTTTAATGTATTAAGCAATTAATACCCTTCAAACTAAAATAATATTTATAATTAATAACAATAATAATAATGATTAAAAAAGTATTATTATTATTATTATTGAATTTTTTTATTCATAATATGATAGCAATAATATAATATTATATAAATAGTACCTAAATAATGTTTATTGTTATTATGTTGTTATTATTATATGATATATTTAATTGTGTTTATATTTTATTTATAAAAAAATTAAAATTACGAATATAAAAATTAAATATAGATAAAATTATCACTTAAGTGATAATTGAAAAGACATGTTTTTCATAAGTTATCGAGATTATCATGACAATATGTATTATTAAATAATTAGATTATCTATAAATTAAAATAAATATAATTTAATAAAGTTTAGTAATTTGCAATTAGAATATTAATAGGGAAACACCACCTAGAAGATTCCTGTGAAGACTCTAGAGTTTTTAGATGATTGTAATATTTTTATTTTTTATTTTGTTTTAAGAGTCACTATATAAATAATTCAGAACTTAAGTTATTCTATATTTTTTATTTTTTATTATTTTATGTATATTAAAAAATAAAAGTTTTATCGTCGTTTAAAAAATATAATATTAACTTGATGAAATCTTGAAATCTTATATCCTACATGTCATCGTGTATTTCTCCTCACATTACCATATGAACCGAAAAGAAGTTACATTACATATGAGCTTGAAGTTCTGCCAAATATCACTAGAATTATATTTGAACTTTGACATGATTGTAATAACCAAATGGGACTCAAAAGTATAAATTAAGCATATAGAAAAAAAATATAAATTTAGTTTTTTAGTTAGAGAAAGGAAATATGATTTTTCATAATATTTATAAGTGGTGAGAAATTATCAAGAATTAATTGGCTGATACTCAACTCTATAATTATTATCATTAAAAAATATAATTGTGATGGTGGCTGCAAAATTATTAAATTCAGTTATTATCACATGCCGAAATGAAATAAATGATTAGATCTTGCATATTTATATTTTATTTACCGCAGCTCATCCGGTCCTTAAAATATTTTATGCCCTTAGAATCGTGAGAATAATTTGTGCGACACCGATATTTTTTTATTATAGGAACATTGACATAACGTGGATGGAAGAAGACATGTATTATTGTCTACGATTTTAATTATTAATGCACATTCTTTTTAGACATCAATCCACATATTCATAAGATTATTAATGTAAATTTCAACTGAGAGTGTGAAAGTTTAAAACTATAATAATTTTATGGGAAAAATAAAGGTGCTTTCTTATTTAAGTAAGAAATACCAACGATGAATATTAATTTTTTTTTAATTTTTTATTTATTATAATTTAATATTTTATAATTGATGAGCTAAGTAAACATTGCTCCTTAAGTATGTTCATTGAACTATAATTTTATAGTTTAATATTGAAGCATAATTGAGATAGTATGTGCGTGCTTCGTACTTGCATGCGTGCGATCACGTGTGTAAATATGTGTGCACATGCATATGTGATCATGTCGTGTGATTTTGATTGACTCTTAAAAAGAAGTAAAAAAAAATATTATTTATCATGAAAATGATCAAGGGATATTAATTTTTTATGTTTTATTATATCTAACTCTCTTCGAATCTACAATCTAATTTATAACATTTTTATACTTTTTCTAATTTTTCGATAAAATCTCAGAATTCTTATTTAATCCTTAATCTTACAATGTTTTTGTGATTTTGAATAAGGCCATCATCTAACCACCTTAATTTGAACTACAAAAATATTGCGAAAAAATAGCTTCATTAGCAAATATTTAATTTTAACCCACTAGACAATTGAAAAATAAGTGTTGGCGCATACACTACTTGATAAAGATTAAGAAACATTATCAATTGAGTTAATTACTTGGACAATAGTTCGTTTGCACATTCAAACACAAAATATAATAAAAAGTGTTAATTACAATGAATCGATCGGCTCTTTAGAAGGGAGAACTCATTATTCCAACTAAAACAATACTGTTACTGTAAATGGAATTTGATTAAGAGACTATGTAAGAGGTAATTGGTAGCTAATAAACTTTGTCTGAATCTATCAAACAAATAGTTATTGAAAAAAATTAATATGATATGAGAGTATGATAAGCCGTGATAGATTAAAGTTATGGACAATATAAATTTATATAGTTGGAAGTTTAACCTTTATAGAGCAGACAAAAAAAAATCACCATATTTAATCAAATTTTTTTCATGGATTTCCTACAGATTATTTAACTTAACAAAAGAAATATATTGATAAGAAGGTTCGCCATCTCGAATTTATTCGCTTTTTTTTTGTGTTTCTTTATCTTTATTTCAAGTAGAAAATAAAATAAAAAATAAACGTAATATGGAAATTAGAGAAAGAAGGAACCCTGTTGTGTGTAAATTTAGTGGCGGGATTTTATTTTCCAATCAAATTTAGCTCCGTCTTTCAAAGAATGCTATTAGTAAAGTTATGGATTTTGTAAGCGCCGACAGTTGTTTCATTTAGGGTTAATTTCATTTTTCTTTCTCAAATTATACCATATTTATTAATATAATTCTTGAATTATATTATTATCTATTTTGCACACTTAAATTTTTTGAATAATAATATTTAACCCCAAAAAATAAATACCATTATTTTTTATATTTTTTTATTTTTCTAAATTATTGAATTACTATTTTATCCTTGTTAATTTTTTTAAGATTCTTATCTAGTAATATAATTTTTTTCATAATTCTAAGTATATTTAATATCCAATTTTAACTTTTCTATTTTTTAACTATTATTTTTTACTTCAAAATATTCTTCAGCTTTAATTTTATTTTTTTAATCTAATTACAACTTTTTCTTTTTATATTTTTGAGAAAGACTAAGACTATTTATCTTTAATCAATTAATAAAAAATGATAATATAATAATTTAGTAATTTAAAAATAATAATATAATGATAGAAAAATATTAAATTTTATTTTTAAAATTAAGTATCATTATTAAATAAGTTTAAGAATGCTAAATGGATAATAGTATAGCTGAGAAGTTATGCATGAAGAAAATTGGAAATAACTCTTTTATTTACACATAAGGGTTTCGGAAGACATTAGAGTTGCGAGACATATTTTATTTGATCATTTTGGTTGTCATAGTAAAATTGTTTGACGAAAGATAATAATTTTAAATCTAATTTCTATAAATTAATTTGATAAAAGAATATTTCGTTCTTTCAAATTAATTAAATTTTAATAATCCTAATTATCAGGACCTAAATAAATACCAAAAAATATTTGATTTAGCTTCTTCATATAAGTACTCGAGAAACACTTTTTGTGTTACTTTTGTTTAACATTTTTATAAACTAAGTTTTTTTTATTTTATTTTAAAAAAGATATTGGATGCGGTAAAGCACTCTCGATAAAACACACATGTGCATATATTTTTCAAAATTTACAATGATGTCCCATTTACACATAAGAGTTCTTGATGATTCTTGATCACTACAAGTGAGTTCCGGAGACAAATTTGTAACTTTTATATAAAAAATATATTTAATATAACATTTTCATAAAAGTTTGTCGAAGACACTTTAGTGTTACCTTTATTAACCATTTTCATAAACTAAGTTAACTTTTTTTTTTATAAAAAAAAAAGCCACTATACGTGGTAAAGCAATTCGATAAGCACACATGCCTATAATTTTTCTTTCAAATTTTAAAATGACCGCAAATACTATTTTTTTTACATATATAAAAATTCGAATTCAAAATCTATTCAAACTTAATATATATATATATATATATATTTACTTAAATAGGGAGTATCATGCTCCTTACATTTTTAACCGTAGGATGTTAGATCTACGGTGGATATTAAATTTTCTCTCTTCTATTTTTTTCTCTCTCCTAAATCAAGTCATCATAAATTTAACATCATACGGTTAAAAATGTAGGGAGCATAATGCTCCCGCACCTTCATTTTTTTCCTATATATAATTTAGCGCACTAATAATTACTTTGTAAAAATAAATAGACTGCAGAAATAAAAAAATGGAGTGGTCTCCACCATCGCGTCGATGTGTTTTTATAAAGAAACAGGAGGAGGAGGAGGAGGCTTTTAGTAGCCATTGGGTTGAGTGGCCACCATCTCCACCAAAAGCCAATCAGATTCCCACGCACCTCTTCTTTCTCTCTCCTCCTCTTCTTCCTCCTCCTCTCCTCTGCTTGCTTCAGATCTCCAACTACAACAGCTGCAGAGCTCCAGCAGCAGAAGGAATGGGAAAGGAATAGAATCAAAGGATATTTCCACTGGGCTCAAAGAGCAAGAGGAAAGGGAGGATAGAATACGTAGATAGATGGATGGATAGGTAGTAGATCCATCCCCCCCTTCTTCTTCTTCTTCTGGTTCCTCTTCCTTTCTCTCTCCTCTGTTTCCTGCTGTGCTTTCAATCCAGTGCCTCTTTTATCATCATCTGCTGCCAGTCCGCTTCACCTTCCCCTTCGGCCTCGCTCGATATTGGATTGACATCTGCTGCCCGCCTGCAGGCGACTCTGGAGCTGCCGTCTTGACTGGACACGCTGCAAAAGGTGCAATCTTCCAATCGTTTGATAGTTCGATTGGTTCCATACTTCGCAGGGAGGCGTTCCTTTTGTGGTTTGTCTACTGCGATTGTTTCATCATAAGCTTTCCTATGTTCTCTGTTGCCCTTTCTTCAATTTCTTAATCCTTCAAGTAGTTGACTTGCGTCAAGTCGACCCTGCGTTCCCTTCTCTTGTGCGCAATTCTTTTCCTCCTGATTCCTTCCGCTGGAGCTGACGATTTCTCGAGCATTTGCTTCGTTGGATTCGGCTTCTCTCTCTCTCTCCATCTCGAAATTTAGCTCAAAGGTCGCCTTTTGGTGGCGGAACCAAAATCCAGATGATGACGAGGTCGTGGATGGACGTCCTTCCTCCTGCAACCCCCGCCTCCTGTTACCCGGGCTCAAACTGGCTCTTTGGCCAGAGTAGGAGCGGTAGCGGATCCTGGACGCACGAGGAGAACAAACGCTTCGAGGACGCGCTCGCCAAGTACGACAGGGAGACCCCCGAGCGCTGGGAGCAGGTGGCCGCCATGATCCCCGGGAAGACGGTGACCGACGTGATAAACCATTACAGCGAGCTGTTAGACGACGTGACCGAGATCGAAGCCGGCCGGGTTCCCTGCCCGGGTTACGGCCCGTCCTCTTTTACGCTGGACTGGGAGAGCAGCTACAGTCTCGACGGCTTCAAGCAAGCATACTGCATCGGAGGGAAGGGGCGGTCGGGTGGCAGAGCGGATCAGGAAAGGAAGAAAGGAGTCCCCTGGACTGAGGAGGAGCACAAGTAAGCTCTTTTTGAACTATGCTATCTTCCTTCGTTTGAATTGTGCCAATTATCTCTGCAACTCTAACCATTTCTCAAACAATAAGCAGATCATACATATATATATATATATTTGATCACTTAGTCCATTCAGTAAACTCAACATTATCCCTGAACTATTTACCAGCAAAACTTAATCATTTCCCTGTAACCTTTGGTACAAGATGCATTAGTACATTTCAGTTTGTCCATGTTTGTTGTCAAAGATGTCTGTGGTGATGGCAGTTCTTTTTTGTCTTGAACATTGCAGATTGTTTCTGCTTGGATTGCAGAAATATGGTAAAGGGGATTGGAGGAACATATCCAGAAATTATGTCACCACCAGGACCCCTACTCAAGTGGCTAGTCATGCTCAAAAGTACTTCATTAGGCTCAACTCAGGGGGTAAAGATAAGAGGAGGTCCAGCATACACGACATCACCACTGCCAATTTGCCGGACAGTAGACCTCTCTCACCATCTCAACCATCTTCAGTTGCCAGCCAATCGACTTCAGCTACCGCGCCAACATTGTCGAGCCACTTCCCGATGCTTGCTGATTCGAGCAACTCCGGTGATATGGCTAGCATGTTTAGCACGTCTGCACACGGCAGTCCATTCATGCCAGGTCAATTTGGAGCTGCTCCCTACATGATGAAACTGCAAGCGCAGAACTCACAGAATGGCACTCTCAATGATACACTGGCACAGGATGCTAATTTGCTATTTCAAGTACAATGACTGTCAGCTGATTGATGAAAATCGTTCATTGTTTGTAGACTTGAAATTTTATAGAGAAAAAAAATTGCAATCTTATAGACTCTAAGATTGGAGGGAACATCCAGAATGCACAAATACTAGGCAACTGATCTGAGAATGTTCGATCTTTCTCTGTGTCCGAGGATAATCTTATAGTGAAACTTAATTGTTTCATCTTGTAAATTATGCCATTTATATTCTATAGTACGATACTCGAGAATTTTGTTGCATGACATGATGGGATTCATATCTCCATATCTCAAGTGACCCTGTAATCTAATGCATTTTTTGCTCTAAAATGCTTATTCAACTTCTGCTTAGTTTTCTAATGCTTCTTAGGCACGGCTGTGAGGCAGAGGCTGAAACCATGGAAGTGTGTCATTTTCAAATTGTTAATGGAGCAGAGATGAAAGGAGGACCTTCCATTACTACTTTCTTCATAGTGTTCCCACTTTTTTAGGTGTCATGAATTATCAAACCTGTTCTACTTTCTTCCTTTTTTGGACTTTAATTTTCTGTCCTCTTTTGTGTTTTGTTTTTGCAATTCAAAGCAAAGATTTCGTTGGGGAAAAGTTCAGCTCAGATGTTTCATCTTTGTTCCCTGAATTGAATCTGACAAGCACACTTTTCTGATGAAAAATTATGTGAGGTGATCAGAAATAACTTTGAATGACTAAATATATTGCAAGGTAGCAAATGCAGACATAGGTTTGAATCATTTGATGTTTTTGCGATAGTTACAGTCCACCTATCAATCTGAGACGCCTGATTCATATAGCATTATAATTTTTATGTATCTCTGGCAATGTTGTTATTCCATTTCTATGACAGTGTTTAATCTATAAATGAAATTAGTGAGCCTTATATTGCAAGTGCCATAAGAATGGTTTGCTTGTGGGGTTTGGCCACTTAACCCTAGTAGGAGCTGAGTTTGCATTCCACTAATTGTTGGGCGGCATCTCATGCAACTTCAGTCCATCTCCTTTTTATTTTTACATTTTTTGTGTCTTTTTTCTCTGTTCTTATTGACAAACCACCCTGGAAAAAGCATTGGTGTAGATACGGGTGTCAAAGAGAACATATATAGTGAATGAAGCACAGTTTTCCTGCCTTTTTTTTTTCAGTTCTTGTTTTGGTCCAGCCAATTGCATGCAAAGTGGTCATGATAGTGGAGACGCTATTGCATAAAGGTGTTTATATTTCTCCTCTAGCATCTTCGACTTAATTGCCAGGACCTTTTTTTGTGTGTTAATTTGCAGGTTAGTTTCTTCTATAAGAAATAACTCCTCCTATGATCCTCTTTGCCTTGTGGTAGTATCTAAGCAAGTATAAGCATAGCAGAAAAAGAAAACTTTTACATAATACCCAGCGTCTTATATTATTTGGGAGCACTCAAATATATATTAAACCTTGTGGCGATAACTTTAACCACCTTAACAAAAGAGTGAGTACAAGATCACTATCATCATGACTATTTTAATGTCATCTCAAATCGTACTTAAAACTTTTAGTGAGAATTTTCTGCATATGCAAAGCTCGAATTCAAAATCTGTTTCGGAAGGATCACTTCACCCTTCTTTGATTATGCTTCTTAGTTTGACACTAATTAATTCTACTTATGAAACACTTGCCATCGCTACTCCTTCTCCCTCTGTTAATATGTATCGACGCTTGTAACCTTGTTATTGCTTGCTTGGCTTGCAATGGTTGTTCCAATGGTGGCTGTAGCTGTTGTCACATGAAAGCTGCCAATTTGATGCTGTGGCTGCAGCTATCAGCTGCCTTCAGTGTGGACTGTGGAGCCAAGACTAAGTCGCTGTAGATCTTTTCTAGTGTCCTCTTCGCGACGTCCGTAAAATGGAAGGAAGATTCAGGGCAAAGAATGGCGAAAGTGGCAATGAGGAGGTGGCACTGTGTGCTGCATTCTTTTTGCAGGTAAGTGACAAAACTGACCACTTTTCCTTTGGCAAGATGCTGCAACTTTTTTGTGCAAGTTGTTTGTGAAAAGAATCATAAAGGTCTATTAGCACACACACATACAAGAATTATAAAGGCCTCACAAAGGAAAGACATATAAAGTCGATGTGGGGAGCCCTCAATAACACTTTGTTGTGCATATAAATTGAGGGCTTAGTCATTTTTTTAATGTTAAATTTGCTAGTTCTGACTAATCCAATTTAAAAAATTCAAAACATTAAATATCAAAAAATGAATATCTTAAATTGATAATAATAAATGGACTATAAAATATGATGGTGAGATCCTTTCAAGATTCAAATCTCGTGTTCTTTTCTTTAAGATACTTGGTTAACCTAACATTGAATCAATATTCTTGATTTCTAAGCTTTCAGCTGACATTTTTCTCCACATGTTTTTTTTTTACACTAGGATATAATTGGGTACCACAACTAAATTTCAACACTCGACGACCATATACAAGTGACTATACTTTCTGAGAAAGTTTTGCACAAAGCAACAAGCTAAAAAAATTAATATTGTTAGATGGTTGGTCAAGAAAAAAGAAGTATAATAGAACATACATAAAGTGCGTCATTAATGTGTTTGTGCATAAATGTACAAAATACTCATTCATAGTCAATCAATCTAATTCATTAGTAAATATTTGCATAATGCTCATCATATTCAATGATTTCTAACATAACTTTAAAACAAATAGGAAAACAAAAATATGATGACAACTTAAAAGGTAGATGAATAAAAAACTTAATTGTAGTTTGAAGTCATAATTTCGATAATTTTTTTTTGAAAAAGAACAATTTGTTCCAGGTAAAACATTTCAATGACCCAATAATTTAGCAAATGAACAACACCAATTCACTGAGGATGAATAGAACTTTTCAATCATTCTAAAACCATATCCAAGAGGAAACACAAGATCATGTGTGTTTATGATGATTGACATTCATTGACAATTGATCAACTGACCTGAACCAAGTACCTAGAGGCACATCTTTGAATCCATCCACATTTATTCTTAATACCAATTTTATTTTTTCTATTATTTTCAATTAATTTCCCTTTATAATTTTTCTTCTATTTTTACAATAATTTTTTAATTTAAGTTGTTTTTTTAAATTTAAAGTTGAATCGAGAATCTTATCAAAAAAGTTATGATATTTTTTATGCTAGTTTTTTCTGATTAGAACCGGCTTTATGTTGTTCCAGTTTATCAAAACATATTGAATCAAACACTGGTTTACGATTGAACCGGTCTAGTTTTTTTTTGTTTGTCATTTTTTGTTTTTGCTATTCATCTCCATGTCGTCCTTTTTTTACTATAAACATGGACGATTCTACCTTGTGAACAAAGATGGAGAGGGATCCACATCCGTCCGTCACTATTGCCATCACCGCCCATCGCTTTTGTCGGCGTCACCTTGGCCGTCACCATCATCTCTATCCTCTCCTCGAACACCCTCGTCCTTGTTTGCTGAGAACAAGGAAGAATTCTTCATGTTCGTAGAGAAAAAGGAGAGACATGCCATCACCGCTTGTCGCTACCTCGAAATACACCATCTTAGAAAGGAAAAGGGAGCAAAAAAAAAACTAACTTCATCTCAACCATTGAATGAAATATTAATAGTTGAGATTACATCCAACATAAGTTTTTTTAACAAAAAAAAACATTGTCTTTCTTTGTATGTAAATGCTAGATAAAGTTTTTTTTGGATTACTTTTGTTTAAAGAATTAAACAAGTTTATTTTAGTTCTTCTTTCCTTGAAAAGTAATAGAACTAGTATGATGACATTCCACTCTCTCTACCTAAATGATTAAGATCTCTATTTTTTCAGGAAAAAAATGTGTCATCCATTGTAATAATAATAAATTTTGTCGTGGTAACAACAACTTAAATTCACGGATCATGACAAAGCAATATCTAGCCGATTAATCCACACTTGCATCACTACGAATAACAAACCTAAAGGGCGAGACTTTGGGCGCTTTCATGTTCGGTCACCTTTGCAAGATAACTTTGTAACACATAGGAGTATGACATGAAGAGATACCCTTTTTGGCTATTTCTCTCCCAAAAATCCTTGTCGTCATACTCTTTCTCTTCCTCTTCCCTTCTTCATCAGGGCAAAGGTAAGGATCTAAACTTTTTCTCTCCTGTGGTTTCTCCTCTTTCCCCTCTCCTCTAAATTTGTATCAAACCTTAGGAGACTATGAAGGACAACTACACATGGAGCAAAGGGATTGAAGGAAAGAATTAGAAGAACGTGAAGAACAAACAAAGAGACAACTCTACGGATTAAGTTTGTAGACATGTGGATCCCTCTAGATAGATTTTTCTTAATAGATTAATTACATGCTAGATTTCCTCTGAATTTTATGGATGAGAAGGAGGTGTGATTATATTCATGCCCTATGATTTTCTGTTGAGCCTCAAGCATGATTATATTTTTATTATATTGGGTTAAAACAATTTAAAATAGAAATTCATGATTTGTTTGATAATAATTGTATTAGTATGATCCATATATGTTAATGACATTCCATTCTTGATGTTTGGAAACCTCTATGGCAAAATAACAATAGAAGAAGAAGGGTCGTGATCGGTCTCAACATATTCGATCACAGTTGTGACATAGGGAGGTTGATGATGTGCCTCGGTCAATTCAAAGTCGTGCATTCAATCATGGCCGTGATGGATAGTTTCACGATCATGATGTAAAGAAGACTAGTCGTCCATTCGGTGATGATCGTGAACGAAAGGCCACAGGCCATGATCAAGTCGAGGAACATTGTGACACACATATCACGAGCTGTGATGGAAATAGTCCATCAGTCACGACCGTGAACAATAAATCACGAGCCGTGATAAGATTGAAAAGAATATTAGATGTTCAGTCATGGTCGTGACACATCATGTCATGAACCGTGACAAAGTGATACATATGACCCTTTTTCCGTCACGACCGTGAAGTATTATGTCACGGGTCATGATGAAGTCTGGGAGAAGTCGCGTCTTAGGTCACAACTGTAACTTACAATGTCACGGGACATGAAACCTGAGTCACGACCGTGATAGAGTTTGTCACGAGCCGTGAAGAATAAATCATAAATTTATTTATATATGTTTATTTTTAGTTCCAGATGATAGTTGTTGTAAATATTTTTTCTAATTCTTAAGACTAATATATGGACGAGATAAATGGTCAATCACTCTCACTAAAATGATTATTAGGTAGCCATGCATTGAATGTTTGGGAGCGTCACATTATTGATGATCGGGGACTAATAGAACATTTGCTTTCCAATTTCGGTTACCTGACTTTCTTTCCACCTTGCAATAAAATAATTTCTCGAGTATCCTCACCGGTCGTGGCTTGTGCATCGTCATTGGCCTATTGGCGAAACCTCTAAAGACTCATGAGCAATTCAAAGTTACCACAGAAAAATTTTCAAAGTCATTAATGAGATAAATCGAAGTTAACAAGATAATCACTTGAACTAATGATTGTATTGATCATATTGTAGTAGATATAAGGATTGATGTACAATGAATGATGATGTATTGTATGAATGCAAAGTAATGAAGAGACGAATTATGAAAGAAGAAAGTTGAATGATGAATGATGATTGATGAGTAATTGATGTTTGACCTTTGTCATAACTTACTCCTCGTACAAATAAAGTAAAGAAAGATGATGCATGTAAGAAAGTAAAGAAAGACGATGATTGATTGTTGATGAATTATGATATGAGAATAAATAATGTTTTATTGATCTTATATTATTGTCATAGCATATTCTCATGTTTTATTCTGTTATGAAATATTTATCTATTGTTATTTTATATATTGGACTTTATAGCTTATGATGAATTATCTTTCCTCCTGCTTTGGATTTTGCAGGTCGGGAATCTAAGGTTTTTTTTCATATTGGCTGGTGGTGCATATATGCAACGATAGATGTTCGTGTTGATGCTACTTGCACATGAGTAATAGTCCTGAGTCATGTAGTCTCTAATTTAATTTATTTTTATTGAGTTGTACTAGTTTGATATTTGTTTATTTTAATGTAAAACTTTCGTAGTTTATTTTATCAAAGTCATGAAGGATGTATTTTAAAGTTTTAATTCTTCCACATTTTCATTGAATAATCAAAATGTCAACATTTAAGTTAAATTTATGTATACGTTGTAGCATGAAAGGACATTCTGTCATGTGGCGTGATGTACTTCTCGAGGCATTACACCTAGATAAAAGAAACACAAGGTTAAACTAGGCAGCCCAAAACTTTGGAAGAGAATAAGAACCAATGTTACAAATATACAAAGATGTGTTGAAAATCTACCAAAGAAAACAATTATTGTGTACATTACCTATGCATGAACCGTGAGATGATTCCGAGTCTAGATTCTAAACATATGAACATGTTTCTCTCAGAAGAGAGGAGGAAAAAAAAATATACAGACATGTTCACCACTCGAACTAACTAGACACTGCATTAGAAAACAAGACTAACAGAAAGATTTAGGCCTACAATGTACACTCATGGTGGATATAACGGAATCACAGAATCTGGAATATCTGTTCTCTTTCCGGCGAGGGAGTAGTATGCCAGTATCTGAGCCTGGCTCTCTATGCCACCATGATTACCGAAACCTTGTCTTGGAGGTAGAAATTCTATGTTCCAAAATGGGCGTGCCATAGCCAAGAGGTCGCCGCCAGTTGAAGATGCCTTGTAACCTTGCACCCATAAGTATCTCAAGTCAGGCAGCTGCGTCATTGCCATTGCCAATGCACGCTCACTGAAACAACAGCTCCGTAGTTCTAGTTTTTGTAATTTGCGGCAGCCTCTTGCAAAGAGGAATATTCCATTGTCAGATTCTCCAACATTGCCCAAAAGCATGTATCTTATGTCACCACTATATTCCCCGATGTAACCAAGACCAACATCTGAAAGGCCTCCAGGCCTGAGATATAAGGCAAATCTCCTAAGTTTGGTGCACCCTGTCAACAAAGCACGAACTCCATGGTCGAGGGGCAGGTCTGTGATCCTTTCTTCTCTGTCCAGTAAAACAAGCCGGAAATCACACAAGTTCTTGCCAAACGTGCCAACTGCTTCAAAAGCTCCATTTGTGATATCAGAAACATATATTGCGATATACTCCAGTTCAGTGCATCCCTGTACGAGATTTGACAATCCAACTTGTGTAACTCGACCATGTTCATCCTCCATTTCGTCATCCCCTCGTTCTATTCTAAGCCTTCGAAGTTTCTTGCACGTCTGAGCAACAACTTCCAATCCTCTATCGCCAATCACATTTCTAACCTGGTAAAGATGGAAGAACTTGAGTATTGACTATATTGAATTTTATGCAATGAGATTAAAAAAGAATTTCTTGTCGAGTTACCTCTAGGATTTCTAAATTGGGACACCGTTGAATCAGCTGACAATGATCTTCAGTACTGAGTAAAGTATATTGCAAATCCAACTTCTTGAGTGAAGCAGCAAATGGAAATATTATTTGCATCTCATTTGTCCCCATATAAATGAGGCCCAGGCAGGATGTCCTTGGAGGAAACTGAACCTTTGCATACCTGTTTAGCTCCCCTACTTGATCATTGAATGTGCCACCTCCAAACTCTTCCAGTGATGACGCTGTCCGGAAAAAACCTAGTAGATCAGTGACATCACATTCACTGATCTTCAAAGAAACCAGAGACCGACAGTTCCTAGCAAGCAGCTCAAGATCCTGTGGGGTGACTCTAAGATCTGTCATATAGAAATTCAATGACTCCAGCATAGAATCGTTAGCAGCGAGCTCACGGACCCATTCAACATCTTTCTCAGTAATACTGCATTCTTCCAAGTACAATGTCCTAAGGCATCTACAGAAATAATTTTAGTTAGCTCAAAATAGTGAACAGAAATAGCAGAATAGGAAATTTTAAAATGAGTTATCAGAGAAAGGTATCTTGTCACAGGGCCATGGTCTAAGAACAGATAATGCATCTCATCATGTTCTGAAAGTAAGGTAAGGTGAGTTATCAGAGAAAGATAACTTGTCACAGGGCCATGGCCTAATAGAGCATTCTTCCAAGTACAATGTCCTATGGCATTTACTAGTTAGCTCAAAACAGTTAACAAACAGAAAGAGCAGAATAAGAAATGTAAATGAGTTATCAGAGAAAGATATCTTGTCACATAGCCAGAACAGATAATGCAATTCAGCAAGTCATGAAAGTAATATACCATTACAAACCACTGTAATGATCAAATTGCCAGAACAGATAATGCAATTCAGCAAGTCATGAAAGTAATATACCATTACAAACCACTGTAATGATCAAATTGCCAGAACAGTGAACACTGGTATATGATAAAACTTTTGATTGTGAAAAATAACACTTATCAGATAAAGGGATGGCTTACACGTCATGATCCACATTATCACTTTCACTACCATCTTCAACATTCTACGCGTCTTTCTCAGGGTATTCTGTATTGAAAATTGGTTTACCCGGTTACATAATCTAGTTCTTCCTTACAAGGATATTGTTGAAATTTATTGTATCTACAAACAAACACACTTAATGAAGGTGAAAGCAAGGATCACCGTAGAAAATGGTGAAATCAAGTACCTAAAATTGATACTCTTAGGGCATAAATATAGAAAAATATAGGGTAATTTACAGAGCAAAAAAAATGTTTCTTTTCGCATATTCAAAGATATAAAAGGGCAGTGGCTTCATTTCAAGTTTGATAACACCAAAACAAGAGTTGATGAAACTTGGTGAACCACAAAAGCATATACACAACGAGTGAGAAAGTAGCTTAGCAATGAAGTGAAATTACATAAAAAGGACACGTACAAGAGACAAGGTAAATAATATTATAGAGTGCATTTATTTAAATGGAATACCACCCTAGAGAACACATATATGTACTACATGAGTACAGCTTTGCAGTGTAAGAATTAGAAAGAAGTATCGAGTAAGTTAAGAAGGTGACTAGGAATAGCACAACCTAATTACAAATATTCAGCCACACTGAAGGAAGAATCTTGATTATATCCCGCTTCTTGTTTGACTAGGTTGCAACATAAATAAAGAGCGACATGCAACTAATGGGACTATGTAAGTTCCAAGAATAGGTAAAATAAAATGCATATCAAGCAGGATGGATTAACAAATTAATGAGCCAATTGAGCGTCCATAGATCTTACCGCACATGTAAAATTTTACATGTAAACAATCCTGGTCAGCAATGTTCACAAATTTGGTAATCCATTAAGCTAGAAATTTTGGCCTAACCATTCTAAAAAAATTCCATAGAATTTCTAAATCTGGTAGAATTATCACGTACAACATAATTGTTAATAGCATGCAGAGCACAATATAGTAATTGATAAAATCACAGACAACTAATGAGCAAAGTATGCTTGAATCTACACATATCGAAACAATAACAAATAGGAAAAAAGAATTCATAATCTAAGGAGTCATAGTCCTACTTGCAAGAACGGGCGATGAGGAGGAGGCCATCTGTAGAGAATCCGGAGCATTTGTCGAGCTTGAGGGAGAGCAGCATGCGGCCTCTGGCCTTTACCAGCACCCCGATGTCGTCGTCCTTCACGATCATGCGTCGGAGGTGTATGTGCTTGAGGCACTGGAGCCCCTCGGACACCGTCTTCATCCATGGGCCGGCGTATCCGCCCCAGTCCTCGGGGATGAGGTTGAACATGGCGGCGCGGGGCTTGCCCTTGAGCTTGAGGAACTCGAGGGCGGGGAAGCGCTGGCGGAGGCGAGCGGGGGTGGTGGAGTAGCAGAAGGCGATGGTGACGTACTTGCGGGAGATTGCATCGATGTGGTGCCACTTCTTGCAGACCAAGGAGACGGCGTCGCGGTCGCGGGGGTCGTCGAGGTAGCCGAAGACGAACTCGAGGACCAAGTCCGGCTCTCGTCGTCGGCTCCCCGCGCTGCCGCCGCTTCTGCTTCTCCATGGGTCGACGGATCGAAGGAAAATCCCGAAGATTTACGGACGGATCTACTTTGAAGGAGCCATTCACGCCACGGATCTCCAATTGTTCGACAAAAGATCCCAGACACGACCACCCGAAGGGCGAAGGCGAAGAGGGACGAATCTGCGACCACTTTACAAGTCGGCGTGGGAGGAAGGGAAGGCTCCGGCGGTCGACGGCGGCGGCGAAGGAGGCGAAGTTGGAGATCGAAAGGAGGAAGTGGAGACGTCCATGGAGGGGGGCAGCTGGTGGTGGTGGAGCGGAGCGTACAACTGCAGCAGTGGGCAGTCAGATTAGAACCCCTCATTTTTTGTGGTTTTTTCTAATTTGTCCTAATTTTTCGTTTGGTTGAAGAATAAAATTGTTGTTAGAGACCTTTATCTCAATTTTCACCAATAAAATTTAAATATTTTTATTTTTCTTTATTATGAAAAATGTTAGTACCTCAAAGTTTAATATTCTTTTACATATATAACATATTTCTTTAAACTGAAATTATTAACAATTTCTTCATCGATATTTTTTTTATTTAAATCAGTAATTTTAATTTTAAATACTATATATATTTAAAAAATAAAACTATTTTTTTTCTCAAATATCGATTTTGATATCTGATGGTAAAACATCTCAAAACAGTTCCACGTCAACCGTGCGATTTAATTAGCTTCTGATACCAAGTCACCCTAAAACACCATAAAATAATTAAATAATTAAAATGACGAATTCCGAAATGATATGGAATGGACGTCAGCTGAAATCATGTTGATTGATATAATATTTTCTTTTCCGCTTTGAGTTTTTAATAGTATTTTTATGTGTGACATCTTAAGATATGGACAAAATTTCGCCCTACATGTTTGTTGTTAGTTGATATTTATTTATTACTTTGTTAACTATGATTACACTTTTCTCTAGAAGGTCTAATATTAATCGTTTGATTATTTTTTTATGATTTCTAAAAAATATAAAAAATTATTGAGAATTTTATTGATCATATGTTGATTTGAGATGATATAAATTAATTAAAATAAGTTATAACAATTATAATGACAACCATAGAAATTGTAGTGGTAGCATAAAAGTTAAGGTGATTAAAATATTCTGATTCCAAACCATACGAATAGAAAACAGAGCATGATTAGTTTGGATTCCAGATGAAGTTGATAAGCCAAATCATAAGCGAAATATTTAGCATGCGGTTGACATTTTTTTAAAGATTTATTAATATTTAGATTTATTAGTATTTAACTAATTTAATATTCGAATGAGAATAATAAAATAAATTTTAATTAAATGAACGATTCAAAATTATTAATCGACGATTTCTCAACTCGAAATATAAATTTGATAATTTATGTCAACTAACTTAGTTAACATGCGGTTGACATTTACCAGCACCAAATCGATGGAGTGTGCATTATTCGTAACGCCTAATCTGAGCTGTATCGGACTGTACAATTAAAGACTGGATACTTGTGCAAGTTGCCCTATTTTACATACGTCTGCCATGACGTGAATTGTATCCCTGGATATTATTATTATACATTAAAAATATGAATGCGAAAATTGGATATATTTTTCACTCATTAGTCAAATGATTAGTATTTGATTATAGATTTTTTTTCAAGAGTTTAAATTCAAAACTCATAGCATCCGTACTCCGACTGGAGACACAGACTATTTCTATTGTGATGATTTGAATTAAATTAAATTTGATAACGCCGAGATTATATATGTGTGATGTGTGTGTTAGGAGTTTAAGGAAGATGCAATTTTTAAAGTCATTGCTTACTAAAATAATGAAATATATTGTTCATTTAATTTTAAATATTCCAAACTAAAACAATATGATCTTAATTAAAATTAGGATAAAAGATTTAGCCTGAGTTTGGAAAAAAATGCTTAGATTAGAATTTAAAGATTTGACTTGGTCAAATCATTGTTATTTTAATAATAAAATACTTGATAAGTTATTATATATGTTAGCGGTTAGCAGTAGAGTGATAGACTATTTTAATTAGCGTTTAGCGGATGAAAAATAAAGGTTAAATATTTATATCCAACTTACACTTCTTTTTATGTTAAAACTTTTATTAGCGTTCTAGTTATGCATATAACTATAACTACTTGTTAATTTTAAATATGAATGATATTGGTACATATAATTTTTTATTTAAATTCTTTTATGCATGCATATTTAGTTAAAACAATATTTTAAATTAATTATTATAAATCACAAAAAAAGTTTTTAGAAAGTACGTAATATTAATATTAGAAATTAAATGGTAATTATCATATTAATTTAAATTCATTTACGTCATTTTATAGTTATCAGTTAATTTCATCGTCACATCTATCAAATATTTTTTTATTATCACCTTACTGAATCACTAAATATTAATCACGAATAGTTAATCGATATTCACTAAATAAATATTTATATGCTCTTAAATTGCTATTCTTTTATTAATCCTTTATTGATGTCAAACACACCTTTAGATTTAATCGTTTAGAATCTTTAGACAATATACTTCCATTAAATTTTAGTGGGGATGTAAGTATACACACACACACACACATATCGATATATATATATATATATATATATATATATATACATATATATATATATATATATATTTGTGTGTATGTATATAAAAATAACTACACTTGCAATAGATATAATATAAAAAAATATTAATGATTAACAATTAGCGATTGAATGGTAGATTATTTCATTAATGTTTAGCGGATAAAAAATAGAGGTTGAACTTTTATACCTAATTTACCTCTCTTTTTTTAAAATTTTTATTAGTGTA
Organism: Pontederia paniculata; assembly: GCA_001647135.1. Taxonomy (NCBI): domain Eukaryota; kingdom Viridiplantae; phylum Streptophyta; class Magnoliopsida; order Commelinales; family Pontederiaceae; genus Pontederia; species Pontederia paniculata. The sequence continues at coordinate 78,638 of LTAE01000101.1, read as the reverse complement.
ACTACTTGTTAAATTTTAAATATTATTGACATTAGTATATATAATTTTTAATTTAAATTCTTTTGTGCATGTGTATTTAGTTAAAAAAAGTTATTCCAAATTAATTATTATAAATCACAATTTTTTAGAAAGTACATATTATAATATTAGAAATTAAATGGTAATTATTATATTAATTTATTAAGCTCATTTATGTCATTTTATAGTTATTAATTAATTTCATCGTCATATTTATCAAATATTTTTATTATTATTATCTTAATGAATCGTTAAATATTAATCATTAATAATTAATTAATATTCACTAAATAAACTTTTATATGTTCGTGAACTGCTATTCATTTATTAATCGGCTGATGATGTCAAACATGACCTTAGATTTAATTGTTTAGAATCTTCGGATAATATACTTCCATTAAATTTTAGTGAGGATAACACTTGCAATAGATATACAACAACAACAACAACAACAACAACAAAGTCTTATCCCACTAGGTGGGGTCGGCTACATGGATCATACGACGCCATTGCGCTCTAAAATAAATAATATAAATAGACGTTTGTTCATCTAATTTTGATTTACACGTTTATGAATCCTATACATAGACGCTACTATAAAAGGACTAGAGAATCCAATTAATGTCCTATTATTTTATATATTTTTTTGGTCTAAATATATTGATATCCAAAATTATTAACAAATTAATTTAATATTTGAGCGCAAGCGATAAAAATAATTTTTTCATTAAATTAATGATATCAAAAATTAAAATGGAGATTACTATTTTTTTCTACTCTGACAAAAAAAAACTATATTTGAGTAGGTATACTGAGGCATTAAATTATGGAGTACAAAAAGTCTCATCTCAACTGGGAATTGTATTAAAAGGCCTAAGAACAGTGTTGGCGGTCATGAATTCGAAGCATTAAATGGTGTCAAATGCATGGTTTTGACCGTTCGCTAGATTTCATTCATGGTTCATGAATCTGGTACAGTACGTGCTTATATAGCGACAACATGTTCTTCCTGCATGCAGTGAGATATGTCCCTCTCCTCACTCACTCGTTTGCATGCGGCATGCCATACGATGATGTGCTCACGGGTTAAGATTTATGATGCCATTCTCAACATGATATGATATGTATGAGATAAAGAGGAAAAAAATAATATGGATGGTGGATCAGGTTGTGCAGTTAATGGATGAGTGCAAAGACCTGCAATTTGAGAGGTCTATTCCTCTTTTATATGTAATTATTTATATATGCACATATAGAATATAGTTAAGGAATTTAATTAATCAATTAATTAATAACGGAGATTGGAGTGGCCTGAGGCATGACGTCTGTGGTGCTGTGGTGCAGGCGAGGAGTAGATTACTGAGTACAAATCAAATGATAAGACAAAACACAAAAAAAGCCTCGAGGACCCAAATCCGAGAGGTAAGTCTAACGGCCTTTCTTGAACAACCACCACCACCACAACAACAACAATAATAATAATAATAATAATAATAATAATAATAATAATAATAATATAATCTATTATATATGTTGCATTCTTCTAAGCTTTTTGGGTTGTGGTCTCTATTCTCTGCCGCATGCAAGTGGATACACAGAAAGATGAAGGAAAACTAGCATGCGGTAATATAATTTACATATACTATATGTATAATATAATTTAAACTATCAAAACTTTGCATAATACTTTCTATGTTGCATTCTTGTAAACTTTGCATTATTCTCAACTAATATCATAATTTAAGTATATAAATTGATGTAAAAATAATCTTCTTTGACAGTATATCATAATCGATGAGAGTTAATACTTAATAATATCAAATTTGATTTGTAAGATGATTGTTGGAGTCGGACTAGATTGATTTGACCAGGATTTAGAACCGTCTTGGTTCGGTGGAGTTAGACTGAAAACTAAAAAAATGAGTGTTGAACCGACGTGAAAATAAGAAACAAAAGTCCTGTTTGACTGCTTTTTTTTTCAAAATAACTTAAAATGTTTCAAGGAATATTTTATTCTTCATTTTATACTGGCAATATTGTTTGGCTGCAATTAATTATTCTGCTCTCCCTATTCTTCTACCATTTGATTGACACAAGAAAATATTTATGAAACAAATTGAATATTTTTTTAAAATGACATTTTATCCATGATTGAAATCCTATTTCGAATGCACTCTTTTCCTTCTTCCGATCCCATTGCTTCTTCTCTATTTCCCCCTTTTTCTCTGCTATCACTGGTTTGCTGCTGCTATCAATAAAAAATTGATGTTAGATGATTAATTTTGTTATTAAAATTGTAGGATCTAGATGACATCAAGAGGAGGGGAGAAGTAAATTAATGTATTAAAATCTTACTCTCTTTTACTTAATCTAGATGAGTTATATAAGAGGAAGCTTGCACATGCTGGTCGACCGCTCTTCTGTCATTCTCAAACTCCGAACGACCTCTGACACTTCATCGATCGTCCGCCAAATCCTACGGTCGTCCGATCCTCAGCCTCCATCAGCTCAGACAAACTCCTGGACGTCCGCTTGTCTTTTCACCCAGACTCCGAACGTCTTCACCTAATGTCAACCGGTCGCTCGCACTCAACCTGTGATCGACCTCTTATGCTTTGATCGTCCATTATCTCCACCCTGAGCCCTCTGGACGTCCACTCTCAGCCTTGGCAGTCTACTGGTCGTCCACTGTCTCCACATTGAGTCCTTCGGACGACCACTCTCAACCTTGACAATCTTACTGATCGTCCACTGTCTCCACTCTGAGCCCTCTGGACGTCCATTATTTTTTACAAAGTGAGAAAATTTTTTATTAAAAGACAAGTGATTCCCCTTCATTAAACATGCCTTTTTTTCTTTGTTCACGTGAGAACAAATTATTCGTGCTTCGACCACGAACAAAATGTTCGCCGTTTAATTCTGTTCGGAGAACATTTTGAAGAGGGGCCCATAATAAGAAAAAAGGACCTGCTTGACTCTACCAGTTGGATTGAGGCTTTGTTCACCCTCTAATTCCTATACCAAATAGGGCCAAAGGAGGTTGAACTATTGGGCATGAACAATATATAATTCAAGACTTTGAAATTAATTTTCATTTAGTTTTTTTGTTCTAAATTTTTTTCATTCATATTTGTGTTTGAATAAATAATTATTTAAAATATATTTATAAGTTTATGGAGGTATATCTGGGTATATTGTGTATCCTATCTATTAAATAGTTGGATATGAAATTTATGATTAAAGATAAATAATCTATTTAAAATTTTATTATTTATTTATTTTTTTAATCGTAGATCTCATATTCAACAGTTTAACTTATATAATGCACTGTGTGCCCGGGTACACCTTCATTTAATTCATATTTATTAAAAAAATATATATCAAACATAATTTTAATTGATTTAGAGAGTAAATATAAATTTATTTTTGTATTCAATCGTATTATTTTATTATTATTATTATTTATCCAAATTATAAATTACATTTAAATTTAAAATTATTTTAATAATATTTGGTTCGATTATTCGATTTTATCGGTTTAACTAGTTTGTTCCGAAAGAAACAGAGGACTTCATTCAGTACCGCGATCACCCTCTTAAAGATCAAAATAAGGTAAAGCTTGAAGATACGTTTTGTACTCTATTAATTTCTCAGTCCCTCTAGTCGGGTGGGCGCCGGCCGCTCTTTCAGCCGGATCCCCCTTAAAATCGTATGTGCGGATCTCCCCGCATGCGGCTCACGCCATTCAAGGTGACCCAGCGTAGCATGCATTATCATATAATTAAATAATGCAAACGAATATACTTTTTTCGATCAAAATTTTAGAATTTATCATTGTTCAAGTTATTAACACTTACTAATTCGATATTCGAACGGACGTGACAAAAATAAAATTATGATCAAGATGATGCTTCTAAAATTCGAACTCCAAATTACTAATATCTTATCCTTTCAAGACACAATCTTATTAATTAATTATATTAATCATCATTAATTTAACAAACATAAAGAATACTTTATGGAGGGAAAAAATTTACAATCTTGTACTAAAAGAAAAAGAAAGTTTGCAATCAGTCATCTAATTTGGTTATTTAGGGGTCCAAATATCTGTTAACACAGCGGAAGTCAGCTCTTTTGTAAAACTAACTCGAAAGTTCATATAAGATGTAACTTTTTTGTTTTATCTTTCATATTGCCATGACATTCTTTTGCAAAAAGGAATAAAAGAATCAATGACTCAAATTCCATATATCCAATTTGTCTTTCCTGGCAATAAGGCCCATTACATTTGTTGTGAAAAAAAAGATCTTTTTAAATGGCCATATGGTTAGGCAAAGAAAGATTTCTATGGTCATCACTGGTCGCCTTTATACATGGGCCACACAGCTGAGCTGCTTACATAGGCCATGTATGTCTTCTTTTTTTAAACCAGGCCATGTCTAGATCTCATTTTTTATTCTTTATATCTTATATTATATAATTAAGGAGATACCATTTTGTTTATATATATATATATATATATATATATATATATATATATATAGAGAGAGAGAGAGAGAGAGAGAGAGAGAGAGAGAGAGAGAGAACATTTATTAATGTCCAAATACAAAATCTTTATTATGCTTTCTCCACTGATTATTGTTTGTTCTGATTTCATTTCGATGGGAAAAAAGAATGCACTTTTTTGGCTAGGGAAGTTTTGAGATGCGAGGATTTCCTTTGTAATTGTTTATTTTGAAATAACTTATTTAACCACTAGGACATGTTTTCATATAGCGTTTTGTTTCATATAAAAGTTGGGATAAGAGTTTATAGTCGAACACAAATTTATATTTAAAACCATCAAGGTATATAATTATTATTTTTAAAAAAAGAGAGTTTATCTTCAACTGTTTTTCTTTGCATAGAACTCAACACTGCTCCTTATGAAACTCATTGATCTCAATTTTGTCTCAAAAATGGGGACAATAGTTTTCCGTGACAATTCTAATCCTGTTAATTTCGAGGAAAATTAAAATTTTAAGCATAAAATGAGATAAGATATCCTAACTTTATACCAACCAAAAATTATCATGGGGTTTTATGTGAATAATTATGGAAAGAAAAATCAAGCTCTCTATTATTAGAGTAATTTATATGTATAGTACTTTAATTTGACCTACTACATCTCTTCAATCTTTTGACCTTAGCTATTATATTTGTGTGCACTTGTATCACGATTCATTCATTTTCTCTTTTACTAAATCTCCTAAAACGCTTAAATTAACCAAATAGTAAATTAATAAAAAAATATTCTATCTAAATGAACTCTGAAGTTTAAAAAAAAATGGGATGACACTCCTTTGGGCATCTCCCCTTGCACCACTCCCTCTAGAGTTATGTTTGAATTGGAGAAGTAGGATAGGTGGATTGGAATTATGGATATCACCTTTGTTTGAATATAAATTTTAAATAAGGGGGAGAGGGTTTGAAGGTGAAATTAGGGATGTCACTTTTGTTTGGATATAAATTTTAAATAAGGCGAAAAGGGTTTGAACCCTTCCAAGCAACTTAAAAATAATTTCACCAAATTTGTAAAATTGAAAGAAGTTTCATCGTAATTATATTTGACATTTCTTTTTTAACATACTATAACAAAATTTTATTTTTAGAAAATTATCCTACTCCTCCACACCCTTCCATCCAAACAAAACCTAAACTTCATAATACCTCCCCACCCCTCCACCCAAACAAAACTTTAATGTTCAAGCAGAGGTGGAGGTCGTCCTCGCCGCCATCATTTTTTATATTTTTCTTTGGCTTTGGTGTGTGTTACCTTAGGGATTTCGGAGTAATCCCATTTGAACTTTTTATTGTTGATATGGACATCTCATTAGCATTTTGCTTTCTCACGTGAAACTATCCAAGTTTTTGTCAATGTGCTTCCTCTCATCTCCGATGAGTCTTTTTAAACTTCAAGAGGATGCTTTGGATCTTCATGAAATTGCAAGAGCTAGTGCAGCCACAACTAAGAACACTGTCACCCAAGCCTTCGTACTCCTCTACAATGACTTCATCCATGATTTGAATTGCCTTCCTTAATGATTTTCCAAGCTCTATCTTGACACTTAATCTGTCATAGTTTGCCTATGTTGAGGTCAAGTAAAGAAAAGATTTATCGTGGAACTCCATTGGAAGGCCTAATATTTTGAACCCAGATCGTTGTCTTGTTGATGGAGGCATTTTTTCGGATTGAACCCAATTGTCCATTCCCACACCCAAATGAAGTGCTCCATGAATATTCAAGGTCCTACAATTTGAGCCAACTGACAATCATCATCCTTTGTGAAGGGGACAAAGAAGAAATTGTTAAGTATATCTATTACTATAATCATTCTTTTCATTGCTCTCATTTTTTGGAGACGTTGCCTTGTGAGGACTTTAGCTTGTCTGGTGATGAGAGCATCTTTTCAAATTATTCTCATTTCCTTAAGGAGACAATGTTTGCGAAGTCTATCATTTTCAAATTCTCTTCTATACCTTCTTGATCCATTTTCAAGGTAGGAGATGGCTCATAAGTGTTAGATGACCTTAAGGATGGAGCGCAAGTAATAACTTTGCAATAAAATTTGGAATGGCTCATAAGGATGACCTTAATGGCTCATAAGTTTCTGATGTCTGAGCTCCATGAGTTGTTGTAATGCTTTTTGTCGTACTCCTTAGTAAACCTAAAGAGGGGGATCAATAAGGGAATGTCATGCAATTGGGATTTGCTCCCCTTATGCCTTTTAAAGAGATGTGCCCTTATGAGAGGATAACAAAGTGTGGCCAATCATTAGTGGCCCATAGCACCATCAAGACTTATCATGTAACACTTGAGAATAAAATGTAAGTTTAAATTTCATATAAACAACTTCGAATCATGAAAAGGAAATCATGGCCATTAATGTGGAATCATGGCTTTAATACCTAATAAATTAGATTTAATTCAAATTAATCATTTAAATAATCATTTTATATTATTCTTCCTCTACAATTTTTCCTATCGGTATGTGATCATTCCTCTCCCTCTCTCCCTTTAGCTGACCCTGATTTCCTATTACTTCTTCTCAAATCAGCACCGAAGGAGGAGGGGTATTATCATAATATCCAAAAAGAACGACTCCAAGGGAGGAGTAAGAAATGAACAAAAAGGCCGGATTAACTTGTTAAAAAGGTGGATGAGACAAAATCTTAATAATATATTTGATCTTATATTAGCTTGAGCATAATTAAGGTTCTTATTGATCCAACCGATAAGGGTTTTGATATAGTATAATGCAACAAAAATGATTTTATGTTGAATGCATATAGATTGCTAGTTTTAGAATCATATTTGATCTATTATCTCCCACTTTAGCACCTTGTTTGGTGAATCAAATTCATCTTATATGTTCATTTTATATTTTTGATTTATGTCAAGAACTCGTGCTTAGTGATTAGCTTATGTCATGTTTATTTTGCTTTGAATTTGTTAATCTATATTTAGATTCATGTTATTCTCTCTAAATTTCGCAACCCAGATTTCTATAGTAATTTATATGTGTGTTTTTGGTCTAAAAATTCTGAAATAGGTATGGATAAATAAAGCTTGGTAGTTTTCGACACTTGAATCATCTCAATCCGAGATGTATTAAGAGAGATATGACTGATATAGTGAACCATTATCATGCTATCCCAAGAAGCAATGTAACTGAATTATAAAATACATATAAAATAGAAAAGATCAAACTATTTTATGAATTTTAGGTCATTATTAGGAGTATGTGATCTCTCAAATAAAATTGGAATCGACTTAAACAAATTATGTGTCCATACGTGGGTATCCCAAGTCTCTGTTATCAATATGTTAGTTAGAAAATGATTATAATAAATATAAGAATTTTTGAAAACTAACAACAAGGATAGAAAATCAAGGGATTTTATATGTTGAACTTATTATAGTATGATTTTAGGAAAAAATGATATCACATGAATTAGAGCCTTATACTTTAAGTTATAAATTCTACAATAAATATGTGTCAAATATAATTAGTGTTGAAAAATTATGCAATGACATCTATATGGTGATTATAATATTTTATGATAACAATCATATTGGTTTACTTGCTATGATGATACATAAATATATCATTGAATTCATGATTTGATGTTTTGTTATCATGAATAATTGATCTGATCGACCCCATTACCACACGTCTAGATGTCTGATCTAGACATTTGTATTATGTGATAGATCTCACATCAAATCGTTCAATCAATAGAGTGTCCACTTAGAAAATTAGACGTTTGAGACTAGAGAACATTAATTCTCGATTATAAATTCATGTTTTACCCATTCTCCAATCAATTATGAATAATTGATTATTATACAATCATATCATTGAGCTGCGATACTCTACACTTCCTCAAGATCATTGTTGTAGATAAAAGATGAAAATCAAATAATATAATGATAAAAATCAAGATAATTATTGTGTTGATTGTGTACGGAGTTAAAAGACACTTCATCTAATGAATTGAAATATACTTCTTTTTCCTCAAAAAAGGACATTTGTCGTGGTGATGTACAATCATTGGCCTATCATAAAGTACATGGTACCTCATTGTAGAAAAGATGTTAATCAAAGTCAAAATAATAATAAAGATTATAAAGTCGAAGATAACTTCCATTGTCACATTATTAAATAAAGCATTGATATAACACATTGGACAAAAATAGTGATACTAAATAACATTGATTAATCAATCATGTGAACCAAAGACATTGATGGTCGTGAATGATTGGGTCTTACACAATTGATAATGTTCATTAGTGATCTCCAATGTATTTGACATTGTTTAATCTTGACTCTGAGTATATCATATCTAAACTAACGTCTTTTGGACCATATTTTCCAAACAATTTTCATTGCACTTGGATTAATTTATAATGATACTAGCTAGGTAATGACTTTAGAGCATTGAACATCAGATGATGTTGAATATTGATCTCCATCGACGTTGAATGATGTACCAACATTGAATCACCAATTTCTATTGCTTTTATTACTATAGTAGGGTCTATATTATGATATTATTTTATGTTCTTGTATAATATCTATTTTCCTTATTGGTTATTATTATCCTATTTTTAATGTATGATTGCTTATTCTAATATGAAATTCATATACTTTGCTATTGTTTACATCACAAGTTTTTCAGAAACTTATGGGAGAGAATCTCCCCTGCGTTTGATTCTTGCATGTGCCTGAACCCATTAGATATGTTAGTGGTGTGTGCGACGATGATTTTCTGATTGACGACAAATTTGCACATGACTTAGGGACCTTCATAGATGTTTATATTTTAGTTGTAATAATATTTAAAATATTATCATTCATCATATTAATTATAAGATCGTTATCGTTTATGTCATTTAGGATTTCACATTTATTATAGTTATATTTTACTTTATATTACTTTCTTTGTTTCTATTGATGTGTCACTGTAAGTGACTGATCATGATCAATAATATAATCAATATGCATATCATTGAGTAGCATTTTCGAATGTGGACTTTGCCATGTGGCAAGGGTCAATTTTGGGGACGTTACATGTCCAACTTTGCATCCTCGTGAGAGTTGCCATTTAGAAGCCAACAAATTGTGCTTGTATATTACATATTGCGATGTTTGAGGGAGGTATGGGGGTGGAGGGATTAGGTTAACATGTAGAAATTAAAGGAAAGCAGGGATCAGAGAGAAGCCATTTTGATTGCTTTTCACTCTATTTCAAATTTTTCTCTCCTTTTGTTTACATTTATTTTGGGTGGATTCCTTTCATCTAAATAACTATATTTTTCAACAAGGACCATTCACATAATTGGAATTTGCTCTCCCCTATGTCCTTTAAATGAGATGTGCTCTCAATAGAGGATAAAAAAGTCTGGTCAATTAGCGGTGGCCCATAACACCGTCAAGACTAGTCCAGCTTTGCATTCTCGTGAGAGTTGCCAACAAGAAGCTAGAGAAAAGGAGGCAACTTTGCATTCTCATGAGAGTTGCCAACAAGAAGCTAGAGGAAAGGAGAATGGCTCAGGATGAGTTAGTAGAGGTTGCTCTTTACTCCATCTCAAAAAAAATTCTACTTTAGTTTCAATTTATTTTGAGTGGATTCCTTCATCTCAATGTGTATATCCTTTTTATATTAGGTTTTATATTTGAATTTTATATTATTCAAGTTGCAGTGGAGAAATTTTTATCTTTAATTGAGGCGGGTTAGATGAATTAAACATTCTTATGAATTTTCTATCAAACATTCAGAACCTCATATGCTGGAAGAAAAAAAGACAGCAATTAATCATTTCTATAAAAGGACTTTCTTTGATTGCAAGCAAAGGGGAAAAAATCCTGCTGCAATGAAATATTTGATATGTACCATTTACTTAATTACTTATATATTATTTACTATAAACGTATCAAATTCTTCTGTTAAATGAGATACTTTGAAGACGAGATACAAATGAAAATCAAGCCAAAGTAAGTACCGCATGCTTTTGCTTAAATAGTCTATGGAGATATGTTTACAAAGTTGCAGCAAAACATCAGTTATTCAAATGCTTGAATTTCGAAGGAGAATATGGATCGACTATAAGTTAGCCACAACGGCACACAACTTAAATTGAACCACAAAAGAACTCTACATTGGGCAAATTTACTGCAAATAACAAATCTATTTTAGAATTAACCATGATAAGCAGACTTTGACAGAGCATCATCCATCGCAAAATCTTGGTGGCAGAAGCAGCTGCAATGAATTCGTGGATGCTATCATGAACTCTCGTTTTCGTCGCCTTCATCTCCTGATACGCAGCAAGCAGAATGATAAGTCAAAAACCACCTCTAGTTCAATGTGAAAATTTTCTCTCATAAAATTTGCATCGAGGGAAGAAACCGACCAATGAGAAGCTAATTTTTTGTATTTAAGACATTCCAAGAACCTGATTGTACGAAAGCCGGATTAAGCTCAATCCAAACGGTCATAGTAATAACTTTATCTTGTTTTTTTTTTCTACTAGGAAACCATTATGGCTTCAATCAACAGCGCATGACACAATGAATTTCATCTTTTTCTCAACTGAGATCCCCACCACCCCCACCCCCGACGAAGAATGGTCATTTATCCATATAGCATTCGAACTTGACATTTAAGGACCTAGAATTCATGAACATTGTGGCGGATTGATGTCTGGTAAGACGTCATGATATCCAATTCTAAAGGTGCCATTGTTCGGGATGTATTTCCGGTTTCGATTGGATTATAGCAAAAGTCTAATATGCTTATGGATACCTAGGGTGAATGTCAGCATGTTCCAAATCTTCCTCTCTTTTCTTTTAGTTCTAATATATATGTTAGCATGTTGTAGTGTGATCCTAACGCTGGTGAACCGTCCATGGATTGCCTGCAATCAATCTATGCTACAAACATCATAACCAGACCTCTACTCACAACAAGCATCTGATTCAGTCTGTTATTGACAAAGGTTTTCAAGGCAGCTGCTAAGTCGGGAAAAGTTAAAGCTAGGAACATTATCTGAATGGCAATTTAGTTGCTGTATAAATGTTGAACTAAACTATAATGCTTAGCTTATGATAGAAACGTTCCACCCGTATTGAGGCATTTCATCATAAAGCATCCGAGCAAGTTTAAGAAACACAAAACTGAGGTAAGCTGAGAGGGCGCTGACCTGGGAGAAGCTCTTCCTCCTCGCCTTCATCCTCAATCTCATAGTCGAAAGAAACATCCTCCCCGTAGACGGAATTGAGGTAGTCGATGGCCGATCTGGTGAAAATCAGCTTCTCGGCGTCCAGGACGTCGAAGAGGTTGAGCGTCCTGGGCGTGAGCATCTTGACGGTGCCGATGTTCCTGGAGGAAAGCTGGACGTTTTCGGGGACGTCGGTCATGAGGAACGTGGCCTTGCGCTTGGGGTCGAGCCCCCACCTCTCCATGGCGGCCACGAATTCCTTGGTTTTAGGCCCCTCCGGGAAGTCGAAATCGTCGACGACGAGCGCGTCGGCAGCCCGGGCGGCGCTGGCGAGGGCGGTGGAGATGGCGAGGCGCTTCTCCTTGCGGTTGATCTTTATGGACCAGTCGCGAGGCTTGGGGCCAAATATGACACCGCCGCCGGGTCGGAGCGGGGTACGCTGGGAGCCGCGGCGGGCTCCTCCAGTCTTCTTCTGGGGGTAGGGCTTCTTCCCACCGCCGCTGACCTCACCGCGAGTGAGGGTAGAGGCGGTGCCCCGGCGGGCGTTCTGGCGGTCGGCAATGAGGCCGCGGTGGACGACGGCGCGGGCGGTGTCGGGAGGGGCGGAGCGGAGGGTGAGGGAGGCCTCGCCGACGACCTCGCCGGAGAAGGAGAGGACGGGGAGGCGCGGCGCGTCGGCGGTGGGGGTGAGCTGGGCCTGAGCGCGGACGACGAGACGGTAGCCGAGTTTGGAGGTGGGAAGGGATTGGGAGAGTTTGGGTGGTGCGAAGGGAAGGTGGGAGGAGGAGGCGAAGAAGAGAGAAGACGACGAGGACAATGTTAACGACGACGAGGTGACCGGCGCCGGCATTTTGAGCTGCCCACTCTTCTCCTTCTAATTTTGCTTTGGCCTTCTTTGTGTTGCTCCTTCCTTCCCTTGTTAAAACAAGAAGAAGATGGAGTAAAAGGGGGGATGGAAGGCGAACACGTTATCCGTATGTTATCTATCCAGACCGACTGCAACATAATACATATCCTTATAACCTTAAACTAATTTAATTTATACACATATTTTTTTGTTACCATAAAAAAAATAGTTTTTTTTGTTTTAGCAAGAAAAAGAAATCAAATATAAAATTAAAAAAAAAGACGCCGTTGCCGGGGATCGAACCCGGGTCTCCCGCGTGACAGGCGGGGATACTCACCACTATACTACAACGACTTTGTTAGTGTTGCCACAATTAAAATTCTTAAAGATATATATTCTTAGATCACAAATTTTTTAGTTAAAATTAACAATTGTTTTCAACTAAAGTTTGTGTAAATATCAGCTTCATTTACTCGCCAGGGAACAGCTAAATATTATTTGCAAGGTTCATAATTTCGTACGCCCAGCAATATGCAAAAAGCAAAAGGTGTCATGCTAATATTCGCATGGAAGTAATGCTCTGAGCCTAGTGCCAAAATTCCTTCTGCCACAAACTGATAAGGACACTTGATCGATATTCCATCGAAACCTTGTCTGCTTTGGGTTTCATTTGTTCATATTTTCATACATATATAAACACACTGCAACTGGAATGACAAAACTCATGTGAGAGTCATCACGAACTCTGTGCTATGTTTTTCCTGCACTCAACGGCACCGACCGCTGGTTCAGAAAACCCTTTTGATCAACTGTTACATTACGCTAATGAAGTTTGAACATGGCCAGACGAAAACGATGGATATATATACATACGCTTACACACAAATTAAGTACGCACATCTCGTTTGCCCCACCCAAAACCGCAGGTTCTGCAGTTCCATCGACCAATCCTTTATTCTGTACAGTCTATCCGTTGTCTGTGCATATACTACCAGCGGAACATAAGAGAGCTAAACAAACGGACAGAAGGAAGAAACCCAAGTACATGACAGCGTCTCAAAAGAACAGCCGCTCAACAGCCTCTCTCATGCATGCATACATATATAAAATTACGAAGAAGCTCTCCATGCCATGCAGCTTGCTGCTACCCTTTGAAGCAGTGCCCTCCTCGTCTTTCCATTCAAAGTTTCAAATCCCACGCAGCTTTTACTTGCTTCAAGGATGGAGATTCCTCGAGCTGTACATCACAACTTACGCAAGACTCCAAACACAGATCTATCTGCATACGAATGATCTCGTTTTGTTCCAGTTAATTTTGCTCAGACAAAGACCCCCCAAAGTACTTGCACATATACTTGAGTCAATTGTCAATCTCATCCAACAGTGTGCATCATAATGCGCAACTCCACTGTGAGCATTTTGACCGCCTTTAGTTTTCCTTCCTCCCCCTCTATAGCTGTTAGTACTGTCTCCATGCATCACTTCTTTTGCTTTGCTTTTTACTTTCTCGGAGATCGAATTCCCTGGTCTGGCCATCAATTCTTTCTTCCCAGTTGTGCTCACACACACATATATATAGAGCTCGTCAGGTCTGCCATGGCGACGCCGACATGGAATTCGAATGCAGAAAGATGTCGAGGATCAAGGTACATGCCGGCACTGGCAGCAGCCGACGTCTAAGCTTCAGCATCGACGCCTGTGAGAAGCCAACCTTCTTCTTTGCTTTCGAGAACCAAACAAGATCAAGTGAAACCTGCTGCGGCAGGTCGAAGCTGCAGAAACAGGTTCAGAAGGGCGCCTCGTCTTCATCATCGTCATCATCTTCTTCTACCTCATCTTCTTATAGGTTTGTGATCAAAAGGGCCCGTTGCTCCGTGGCGAGGCTCTTCCAACGCATCAGGACCAGCGTGTCCAGGGCGCAGCATTCGATCCCTCGACATGGAAGTAGATCGCAACCGACGTCGGCAGCATCGACGAGGGGTCCGTTTGTGAGCATGACGACGCAAAGTAGAGGTGCGCGTTTCGGGGATTGCCATCAGGCCGAAGCCATTGAAGACTGCATTAAATTCTTGAAGAACTCGTCACGCAAGGAGGAGTTGCTAAACGCTTCTTCTTCTTCTTCTTGCCAGCTTCAGCACCTACTGCATATCCAACATCCTTGATATATAACTATTAGCATCATTAATGTTCTAAGAATCCCGTATACTACTACGTAATTAAGTTTCACCTGAAACAACACTGTTGCCTTAGCAACATGAACTGTTGACTATTTCAATTTTAGGACAATTTTGTTTCCAAGTCTGAACTCTCCAATGTAACGAACTGCTTGAGATTTAAGTATAGTCTTTATTATTGTTAACAGTATGGCAATGCTCCAAAAATAGTTCGTGATTTTGGACAAGCATAGTTCGAATTTCATAGAGATTATTTTAATCAGTATTTATTTTTATCACATTATTCTAATATTGAATTAAAAAAATATCAGTAATTTTAAAAATCGATTAGTCTAAATAAAAAATTTACTTCAAAAATATGAATTAATATTTTATAAAAGAAAAAAATGTGTAGCGCACTTATATAAAAAGTAACATTTTCTGTACAAGTGAACAATGATTAATTTTTTTTACAAAAAATCGTATTATTTTTTGATACATTACACGCACTAAATTAAAAGTTAGACTAAAAATATTCTCTCTCTTTTTCGATAATAGAGAAGGCCGAAGCCCGGGTTACAATTACTTAAAAATCAAAAGAGCAAAAGCTGCGGGATACAAAAATCCCAATAACATCACCGAACAGGATGCATCCCATGGATGGTGATGAAAACTTGAGGACATGCAGTCCTGAGCAAGGGGAGAGTGCACGCTTGGCAAGCCAATCTGTCGTGTAGTTGGCTTCATGATAGGTATCCATAACAATGATGTCCCACTTTCTAAACAATGATGTCCCACTTTCTTGCCAGGAGCCTGTGAATGGATTCAGCCAGCTCAGCAATATGAGGTGCCACCTGCATGTGGTATTGATAATTTGAATGGCTTCCAACGAGTCTGATTCCAGAATTAAGCGTCGAAATCCACCACTCCAAGCTAGCTCCAGACCGATTTTAACAACGGACAGTTCGGCTACTATAGTTTAATTGATTCCAATATGTTGTTTGAATTCTAATATCCAATGTCCGTTATGATCGCGTAGAAGTCCTCCCCCACCCGTGACTGAGCTATGTGTAGTAGCCGATCCGTCGACGTTACATTTAATCCAATCATCAGATAGTTTTTTTCAGCATACGTTTGTGGTCGCAGAAGCCGTGTTCTTGGCTTGCCAGAGGGCTGCAAGATGGTATTGATAAATACTTATGGTGACATACTGTTACAAACCAGAAACATAAGCGAAGGAAATCAGAGAGGAAGCAAGTGCAACCCAATTATTTGAAAGACTTTGTAACAAAATAAAGCAGGATATATCGGGTCATATCATGTAAGAATAGATAAAAGTAGAGATTTGAGTCATGTATGAGATGTAAATAAAGAAAACATATGCATTTGAGTCATGTATGAGTTGTAAATAACTTGATCATATGGAGACATGATAAAATGTACACATTCTAGAAACACTTTGGAGGAGGATATAAATAGAAATGCATGAAGAGAAAAGGAGGCAAGAAAATAGTTAGAAGTAAATTCTCATCTTCTTCTCTTCTNATGATAAAATGTACACATTCTAGAAACACTTTGGAGGAGGATATAAATAGAAATGCATGAAGAGAAAAGGAGGCAAGAAAATAGTTAGAAGTAAATTCTCATCTTCTTCTCTTCTTTTGCTTGGAGTTGAGGAGCTCGAAATCCTCCTTTCTAGTTTAACTTTTTCCTACAGATCCAGAAAGAAGGAATTAGTTGTTGCTTTAGTCACCAGGTGACAAGATCCGGAGAGAAGAGTCCACAACATCACCTTGGAGAGGAAGGGTCAACATCATCACCTTTGGGAGTAGGAAGCACTTCACGGCTGGAGACTTCAACATCATCAAATTTTCTACAAATTCATAGAAGAGGCTTCAAGAGACATCAAGAATCACAGGAAGAGTGAAGAACTTGTTGTTGTACATCACCTGGAGAGTCAAAGCTGCCATTTCAGAAAAAATTTTGGAGGAGTTCTCGGGAACCCTGGCGTTGAAAACCTAAGTGTGTAAACAGGTGAAAGAAAACATCTGTATATTTCTGGTTGACGGATTCAACGAGGAGGCCTTCGACTCTTGCGCTAGATTGGGCTGCAGTTTTGTTGGGCCCAACAGTAAAGGGCTTAACACATACATAGTACTATACTACTATATCAAATCTAATCATCAACTGAACATCAAGTGGTTGTGAACTTGTGATTCATGTGACTGATTGAAGTGGGTTAAGGCTAACCCGAAAGCTAACAAAGTTGGCTCAATCTATCGTGAGACTATATTTTTATTTGCCTCATAAATTTCAGAATACGAACGAGAAGATTAGATGATCAAAGCAGTAGTAATGACTCCATTTATTTTTATGAAAAAAATTGTAAAGAAAATATTTTTTTGGATAGTCATGACTATTTGTTTCGATAAAAGTAAATTTATAAAAAAATAAATGTTTAGGAAAATATTTCTTATTAGCATATTAAACATGAAGGAAGGTGATCTTAAAAATGCTAATGAAAAAATTGTAAGAGAAAAGTATTTTTTTTATTTGGAAAAAATATGATTTATTTTTTTGAAAAGGCTAATTCTGACAAATAAGAAAATATTTTTTGATTAATTTTTTTATATTACCGAATAAAAAAGCGTGGAAATTAATTTTGAAAATAAAATATACTTCTTATCGGTAGATTGGTAGGGTTAAGAAAACCGGGCCAAATCAACTTGGGTAGGGTATGATTGTAGTGACCAGTCAACTTTCTCATCCCCAAATTTGTTCATCAAGAAGGAGTCACTTCTCAGGCCACTAATTCCCCTCCCTGCGGCAGCACAAGAAACAACTTGACGGCGGCATGGAAGATTTAGGCGGCTACTACTCCATTTTTACCTCCACCGCCTCCGCCTCTGCCGCCGTCGCCGCTTCCTTGTCGGCGATGCAGCTTGACGACTACGTTAAGCTCAACGTCGGTGGCAAGCTGTTCCAGACCACCCAACGCACCCTTCAGTCCGCCGGCTCTGACTCCCTCCTCGCCGCCCTCTCCCTCCGCGCCGGCGACCGCGATCCCATCTTCATTGACCGCGACCCGGAGGTCTTCTCCGTCCTTCTCTCAGTCCTCCGCTCCCGCCGCCTCCCATCCGCCGCCCTTCGCTGCTTCTCGACGAGGGACCTCGTCGACGAGGCCCTCTACTATGGCCTCGACTCACTGCTCCGATCCGCCATGGCTCCGCCGCCACTCCTCGGCTTCGACGCCTCCCTTGTTACCACCCTCCGTCCCGCCTCCGAGGCCCTTCCCACAGCCTTCTCCGCCGGCTGCGACGACGGCTCCGTCTGGATCGCCCACGGCGGCCAGATCTCTGCCTACGACTGGACCCTCGCCCACGCCAGCACCGTCCGGACGCACGTCGACGAGATCACCTCCCTCCGCCGCGCGTGGCCAGAGGTGGCGGTCGTCGGCTCCCTGGAGTCCCCGGGCCTCAACTTCTACGACGTCTCCAGCGGCCGCCACGCGGGCGCCGTACACTGGACCGATCCGTCGGATCCCCGGGTCTATAAGGCGCGAGTCACCGCGATAGCCGCCGGCGTCTCCGATTCCGGGGACCCGCTGTACGCGGCGTTCGAGTGCCCCCACAGGGAGAATTGCATCCTGGCGGTGGACCGGTCGACTCTGCAGGTCTCAGCGGAGATCGGACGACAGAGCGGGAGCGCAGCGAAGTCCGCGTCCCCGGGGAAGCTGGTGCACGTGCGAGAGCGAGGCCTGGTGTTCGCGTCGGCGGTGAGCGCCGGGGCATTCGGTTACGCCGGCTACATGAGGCTGTGGGATCCGAGGTCCGGTGAGGTGGTGTGGGAGACGAACGAGCCCGGCGGAGCGGGGCGGAGCGGCCGATTCGGGGATTCGTTCGCGGACGTGGAGGTGGACCAGGAGGAGCAGGCCATCGTGAAGGTGTGCTGGAAGTCGGGTGACGTCGGCGTGGCGGACATGAGGAGGCTGGGGGACGACCCGTGGGCGTACCTGGAGGAGCCGAGCGCCGCGGGGATGAGGAGCCGGGGAGCGGAAGGAGGGGGCGGGGCGAACAGCGTGGTGCACTGCTACAAGAAGCAGGTGTTCGTGAGCCGGGAGGAGGGATTGGAGGTCTGGTCGCAGCTGAAGGAGGAGGAGAAAGCTGATGCTGAAGCCGCCGGAAAAGGAGAAGACGACGGCGACGGCGACGGCGGGGCTAGAGGAGAATGGAGGAGGAGGTATAGGAGGAACTTTGTGGACAGGGAGGAGGACGCGAGGAGGGGACTGATCAGAAGGATGGAAGGTGGCGGTGATCGGTTGTTCGTGAGCAGGGCGGGCGTGGAAGGGGTCGAAGTGTGGGCGAGCTCCGACTTGTCGGTTATTATATATATATATATATATATATATATATATATACAATATTTTTTTCCTTTAGTTTTAAGAATAATAATAGGAAAGTGTAATATGTAGTTCGATAAATTAATAAATTTTAAAAATTACAATGGGATGATTTTTTATAGTTGAAATATAAGCGAAATAATCTTAGTTCACACAGTAAATGTAATTAACCATGGAAGGCTAGTCCTAGTAATTTAACTATGCCTTAAGACGTGATACTCGACTTGT
Source organism: Pontederia paniculata (assembly GCA_001647135.1). Taxonomy (NCBI): domain Eukaryota; kingdom Viridiplantae; phylum Streptophyta; class Magnoliopsida; order Commelinales; family Pontederiaceae; genus Pontederia; species Pontederia paniculata. The sequence continues at coordinate 59,229 of LTAE01000101.1, read as the reverse complement.
GAATCAAGATGTTTTAAATTCAATTCTCTATAATTTATGTACCATTTTAATTTAAATTTTCTTGTATCAAATTCATCAGCCTTAAATATAAGTAAAGAAAAGAAAAAAAAATCAAGAAGAATCTGATTATCACTTTAATAATATTTTTTTTTATTGTTATCTTAGTATTAGGAAAGTCACCTCAATTTGACTACACTAATGATTATGCCCACTGATCATAGATTAAAGTCTTAACCACCATCGAACGCAACTAATTTAATATCCATTCATAATCGCACACCTAATTACAATGGATGAGACCCTTAATGCTTATAACTCCACCCCCAAATAGAGAACAGTTCCTAACAACAATAGATACAAGCGCTATTTCATAAACCTGTTATTTTTGTACATCAGTATCTGATTAAACTGAACAAAACCTATCTTACAAAAGCAAAGGGTTTCATCGGATTAAAGTTGCAAGTAGCATGATGCAACTTTTTGGCAACGACTATGATGTAACTACATGATTGTTTATCACGGTCGTGGACAACAAGAGTTTTGTTAACTCCAGAATAAGCCCTGGTTTCCAGTCGCCAACTTCTCATCCATGAGAATATGCCCTTAGGTGCGGTAACAATAAGTTCCAGAATAACAAACTGAACGAAGATTAACCAAATATGTCATCATAGTATCCGTAATAACTATCCAACGTTGCACATACAGGATCAGCCAAATCAAAGTGCAAAGATACATCAGAATTATGTTTAGATAATTTGGCATAGCAAGGTTATGCAAAGTACAATATCCAGGATATAGGTTTCATAGAATAGCATACATTTCGACATCGTGTATGTCAATTCTTATAGAGCATCTCGAGCTGCAATTCTGCATACTATTGCATCAGATAGTGAAGATATCTCCAATTCCTGAGGAGTGACCTTATAATGCTGCCAACATGTTAAAGAACTAGCATAAATACTAAGAAATAAATGTCAAAAAGATGAATGAGAGGGTCGAGAAAAACATTAATCAAAACTCAAACCTTTTGGATTTGGGTATTGTTAGCCCTCCCTTCCAACTCTGCTAAATCAATTTCTTTCCCACTTATCAGTTTCTCCACAGCTTTCATCTAAAACCAAGAAGAAAGCAATAGTGAGACCATTTTTTTTTTCGAAAGGATGGTAAGACCATTATAACAATGGATTTTTTTTTTCGAATTTGATTCCTACAATCCTTATAACAACAATGGATTTAGGCATAGTCTATCAGTTGATGTGGTGTAAGAGCGAACATCAAATCAAAATTTCATCATCATTTAGTGAATTTAAACTGGAAGCGCTTCTCAATGCCTCAGGAGTTCAAGTGCTTAAGAATTCTAAAATAGTTATCCCTAGTTGCTTTCACATCTTCTCCTATTTCCATTTTCAAAGGCATCCACCAATAAGTGATATACAATGTTTTTTTTCAAGGGAAGTGATATACAATGTTAAATAAAAGACAATAGGGACAAAAGTGGATGAACGAACTAAATTGACATAGTAATCAACAGTGTTGATTTAACAAATGAAAAGATAATAAGAAGATATTGAGAAGATTTAGGAACATTGAATTTGTGTAACTGAATAACTTCTTTTTTTAAAGAAAAGATGCAATTGGATAACTGAGGTGAAGTCTGCTTAACAAAAGCATGTACCTCATTGTGAGAATCAGAAAATAGGGCAGCAAGTATGTAAGTTGTGTCATCTGAAATTCCACATCTCTTGAGGGATTCTCTTATCTGGCAGAAGATCAAAATTGGAAAAGTTATCATACAGTACAGTGGGAATCAAGCGGTACGAGAAACTCTTGATGCCTACATGTTTAGACCCGGAGTAGTTATAAACAAGCTCTGAATGAAGAGTACGTGTCGTAAGAGATTCTCTTGATTTGGCAATAAGAGCCTTCTGTGCTGCTGCCAAGACAGGAAATACATCTGGTACCTGCCCCATAATGACAGAAAGCTATTATCATTAAAAGTGAATCCATATACTCCAGCAACGAGTGAATATACAGAAATTATAAGGTGCATTGACTATTCAAAGTGGAAATGCTTGTGAGTGCTAAATAAGATCATTTTACTGAAAAGAAATAGATCATAGACTACAGTAACGAAAGCAAGAGAAGCTTGACCAAGACAGGACATACAAGTGATGCATTGATCAGTGCAACTTCCGGTTCTAATTTTCCTGCCTGCATAGATTCAAGGAGTTCCCTGGAAATTTAAAGATACAAAGGTAAACATTACTTTTTTCAGAGATACGCAAAGCACTTCTTCAGTTGCAACCCAATAAACAGCTACCTTGTATACCAATAATTAAATGTGTGGTACAGAGTGCTGTTAAATAATGAGGTAAGGTTAAATGGTGACTGAGATCACTTCATAAATTTGTGAAAGGTATCCAGTTGGAGCAGACAGTTCACCAAAATCATCACAATTTTGTTTCATCTACGAGGTATAGCCATCACAATTTCTTGAATTTATCTTGGTAACTATGACTAAGAAATGAGCGGGAAAATAGAACAAGAAACAACAATTGTTTAGTTAGAGTTAACATTTCTGAGTAGCATTAATCTTACCGGGCGTTAGTGACGTCAGTGAAGAGGGCCAGGGCAATTGCACGACTGCTATTACTGTTGTGGTCCTTCAATTCAAACACCTTCATACTGCCTACGGCTGGTTCATTCAAACGGACGCCTTCATTAGTTTAGATTTTTGGCTTTCTTACGGCACCCCGCACAGTCTCAAAAAATGCCAAAAGAAAAGATGCCAACTTTCTTTGTTAATCCGTCGAACAGTTGATGTGCGGATTGCTTCCAGCTGCAAGCACTAATCCCCCGCTGCCGCTACCGTAGCAATGAGCCTGTTTTCCCGACGTAGCTTCCTAACAAACGAACCCCTCCCCTGACTATCCCCAAATTGCGCCTTCTGCTCCGGGCGGTGCTCCAAGGCGGGACAACACCTGCTGTTCCAGAAAGATCGGGCAGCTGTTTCAGGCGGCCGGAGGTGCTACTCGCTACCGGAGGTGCAACAGCTGCTTCAGCCTGCTGCTGCTTCTGTTGCAAGCAGCATAAGAGGTTCTGGAGAGCCGCCGTTCCGAGCAGACTGACGTTTACCGACACCCCTTCTGACCACCGCTGCAGGTTGCACTGACCAAATGCTCGTTGGAGGCCGAAGCATAAAGCACGAAGGACCAAATTGAAGAGTTAAAGCCCATAATAGTTTCCGTGGACGGTGTTTTAAAAACACGTAACGGGAAATAAAATACATGGGCTAAACAGATGCAGCCCATGTAATTTTGTTAAAAGTCCATACCATCCACTGCTGCACCCGAACGTAACAACTCTTTAATTAAATAAAAAATATTTTTTTAACACCTCATTAATCGTACATTTTTAACATTCATAAAAACTACAATTTTTACTTCCTGAACTTATATTAATTTAAAATTTAAATCTTTCCATCAAGTTCCATCAAGAATCCCACCAACTAATCTTTTCATAATTATCAATTATATCCTTACTTTCTTAATAAATGAAAAGACATAAAAAAATAAAATAACAGCACAAGGACAATATTTATAATTAATAAGAAATATTCTAATAAAATATTGTACTTATATTTCTTTTTAATAATTTATTATAATAAAAGAGTAAGGATAAAATTGAAAATTTATAGTTATTAAAAAATAACAACAAAATTTGAATGAAGCTGATGAAAGATCCAAGTGTCAGTAAGTTTAAGGACTAAAATTTATAATATTGAGTTGACTTACATAATAATACATATTAATTTTCTATTTTTTAGTTTAAATTATATTTTTTTGTTTTTATATTAAGTTTTATTATTAAAATTTGAATAATTGAATCATGAAAATCGAGTTGAAATAATTGTTGTTATTAATTTTTATTTTATCAAACAAATATTTAATCATATATATTTTTATTTTCATATTCATTTTAGTTTAGAATTAAATAGTCGATAGAATTATCGAGTTGTGATATAAGACGTTGTTGATTAACTAATTATTTCTACTATACAAAATAATTTTTTTTATGTAAAAACTTAAAAAGATGCTATAATAATTGACTTGGGATAATATATATATATATATATATATATATATATATATCATTTTGGTAATATTATCATTTATTTTTTCTTAGTTCTCGATTATAAATAGTCCACTTAATACGAGGAAAAAATTAAATGTGTTTGATAAAAAGTAAGATCAACATATTTTGGTTAGTTGAGAGAGAAATCAATACGTCATATCTTGTTTAATTTTGTTTGTTTAGAGATCGTGCATGTACGCTTTAATTTTCATTTGGACAAAGACTCTGTTTGACAAACTGAGCGATTAATAAGCGTATAACGATTTTAATGATGAATATCGAGTCAATCAGTATATAACAATTAATAAATAGCAATTAAAATTTAAATATTTAATTAAAAAATTATTAAATAAGTATTTGATAAATTTAACGGTTGAATATATTTATTCATATAAAATAACGTAAATGGACATGTGATAATAAATTATAAAAAATTAATATTATATACATTTGAATATTTTTATTGTAATACAATAATTAATTTTTTTTATCTTTTTTACCCTAAAGGTTATATATATATTTCATTGAAAATTTTATGTAACTAACTAGTCAAATCATAAAAAACTAACAAAAGAAAATACACTTTATAAATGATAGCTTTCATTTTGAAAATACTACAAATAATTATTATATAATAATAAGGATTTATTTAATTATAATAAAATTTATAAAATGTAAGTTGAAAAAGGATAAATTTGAAATAAAATACTTACTCTCTACCTCTAAATATTAATCAAATTAATCTATTGCAAATTTCTAATTAATCATTAAATATTATTATCAAATTTATTTTACCAAATAGTTTATTTAACGATTTAATCGTTACACTCTATTTCAATCGTTATTTTTGCATGTGCCAAATACAACCAAAGATAGAGGATCATTTTATGATGCATATTTCAAAATAAAAAAATAAAATGACAGTAATTATGAGGAGCATTGAGAGGAAAGTTCATCTCAATTATAAGTACACCAAAGTTTAAATCAAATTTGATCGATATTGAATATAAAATTATATTATTTCTAAATTAATAAAATTGGAAACGAATTTAATATTTAAAATTATTAATTTGTTATTAAATTAATATTTTAAATTACGCCCTCATCTGAATATTTAGATAATTATATGATATCATGGGCACATTGATGAATATAAACCAGAAAAAAAAGAGGTTCCACGTTTTCAGTGCACGGGGAGTTGCCGACTTGCCATCGTGTATTTTCTCTCTCCTATTTCAATTAGCATTTCTTAATTCGTGCGATTAATTTCTAATTAGGAAGCGGATGGGGGTGTTCACCGGGTCGGATCGATCCGATGAACCCGACGATCCGAACCAACCCAATCTCAATTGGGTCGGATTGGATTGTTGATCGGGTCGAACCCGAACCGACCCGTCCATAATCCGATCACCAACGGGTCGGGTACGGGTTTCAATTTTTCGAACCCGATCAACCCGACCCAACCCGATGACCCGAACTTTTATATATTTTTTATTAAATCTAAACTAATTTAGTCTTAATGAGAATTTTATGTTACTTTAAAATTAAAGTATATTACACATTTATACTTTATATCCTTTAAATCACTATAAAATATTGAAAAAAATATGTTTTCTTATTTTTTAAAATATAATTGATGTTAAGTATTATAAAAAAATAATTAAAAATATATGAAAAAATTCAATCGGATAAATCGATGACCCGACCCGATCCAAATCGACCCATTGAAGATCGGGTTGGATCGGATTTGATGACTATTTTGTCATCAATCCGATCCAACCCAACCCGAACAAAATCGGATTTGGTTGAGTCGGATTTGGGTTCGGGTCAGGTCAAACTCGACCCGTGAACACCCCTACCTGCACGCACATTTTTTTATTTTCCAACTAGGCACTCAAACATCTTTAGTACATTATCAGATATTTCTCTCTCCAAATATATATATATATATAATAATTTGCTGGAATTTGCCAGAGATATGTCGCAGCAGCAGCAACAGCAATCAGCAATATGAGAGAGCGATGAGAGAGAAAGACACATATCTCTCTTATTCACCTTCCTTTTTCTTATTTTAAGAGATACGAGTTAAATTTAGTTGTTCTAAAGGCTCAGAACTTGACCTGACCTCATTTCACAGCTGGGCAGTCTTTTTTTGGTGTCGTGTTGCGTTGTTCTTTCCTTTAATTTTTTTTTCCATAAAGTTCTTTCCTTTATTTAATTACTAATTGGGGTGGTTCGAGGATTAGCAGCAGCAGCAGGAGGAGGAGGAGAAAGAGAGAGAGAGAGAAGAGAGAGAAAGATGGGTGTTCCGGTCACCGGCGCTTCTGCCTTGCATTGGTGCCACCATCAAGTGCCTTATCCTCCTCCTCCTCCCGCAGCTGCCTCCGCCGGCGGACACTCCACCGGCATCTCCGCCGCCTCTGTTTTCTCCTCCATCTCTTCCAAGAAGTTTGCTCCAATCCATGCCGGCGGCGAGCGCGAGAAAACCGTGAGTTTCCTCCTCGGAGCTGCCTCCACGAGTCTATTCAGGTCTCGATCTTTCGAGGCTGTGGCTACGGCGACGAGGAGGAGGAGGAGGAGCCTGAGGCGTACCCTTAGGAGCGTCTCCAGCGCCAGCCTCGACTGCCTCAACGGCGACGAAGGCGATGAGGAGTTCGCGCAGAGGATTCAGCAATGGCCGCGGCGAGCGCAGCAGCAGCAACGAGAGAAGGAAGCAGGTCCCTGGGCGCCGCCGATCATTCATCCGGCAAGGATCATGTGCGGTGCCGCCGCCCATTCGTCGTCGATCTCTTCGTTTTCCTCAATCCCGATCCCCCCGCCGGTGTCGCCTCCTGTCGCCCCGGGGGGAACGCACGAGCCCATCGTCGAGCCCGTACCGCCGACGTGGATCGTGCCGGCGGTGGTGGAGAAGAACGCCAACCGCGTCGGGCTGCCCCTCTCTCTTCGGATCATCAAGGAGAAGAAGAAACGCCGCGAGGACGGCATCTGGGAAGAGGTGTCCGGCGATTCCTCCGATGGCTCCATGAAGAAGGCCTTCTCCTCCATGGTGTTCATCGTACGGGAGCTCCAGATCTACAACCTCAAGCTTCGTCAGGACCTCTTCTACGAGGACCCGCAGGGGATTCCGGAGCGCGTCCAGCGCGAGATGAGCGCCTCCTTTGTCTGGCTCTTCCAGCAAATCTTCTCCTGTACTCCCACCCTCATGGTCTCCGTCATGCTCCTCCTCGCAGACTTCACCGTGTACTCCATTGGCCACGGCTCTTCCATCGCGGCCCCGACCACCGGCAATCCGCCCGCCCGAGCCGCGACCACCGTGACGGAGAGCCAACGCGAGGGTCATTATCGCGGCTGTTCGAGATTTGCTCGTGCGGCCGCGAAGACGTTCTCCGTCGGAGGCAGCGACGGGAAGACGAAGCCGGTGCCAGGGACCACGGATGACGGGCGTCACGGCGAGTTCTCTCGGTCGTCGTACAGAACAGCTCTTCCCGATGGCTCCTCCTCGTCCTCTGTGCCTGGCGCTGTCGACAACGATGGAGTAGCCGTAAAAGACCACCGGACCGCTCGTAGCACGGAAGAGGAGGAGGCGAGGATATGGAAGGATGTGCTGGCCGACGCGCGCAGGATGAAGGCGAACACGATGGACGAGGCGCTGTTGGACGCCGATGTGCTGCGACGGTTTGTGTCGCCGGTGACAGTGGAGTTGCTGCCGGAGGATTACTCGGATTACTCGACGACGGAGTTCATGTATCAGCAGGCCGTGCAACAAGAGCCCGACAATGCTCTTCTCCTTGCAAATTTCGCGCAATTCCTTTTCCTCGTCCGCCATGATCATGACAGGTACACTTAATTCTTCTTCTTTAAATTCTAACAAACATGCGGGCAGGACACCAAATTATATACGAATCTAATCATCGAATTCAATTGAGATCTGGTCAAGATTCCTTCCTATTCCTTGCGCATAGCATTTGCCGTACTTTGTCTGCTTCTTGAACTAATTATTTTGTATCACATTTGGATTTAATAATGTCAATGCAAAATTTTGAAGCAAAATTGTACTCACATATGAAGGAAAATATATGTATGACCTTAAAAGGAGCAGGAAACATTTATTAGAAAACATTGTCGAGTTGCTATTTTTTTCTCAAAGGAGCGTGTGGCATTTGTTGCAGGGCGGAATACTACTTCAAGAGGGCGGTGGGCGTCCAGCCGGCGGACGCGGAGGCATTGAGTCGTTACGCAAGCTTCCTGTGGCTGAGCAAGAAGGATCTAACGGCGGCGGAGGAGACCTACTTGGAGGCCATCGCCGCTGATCCCGGCAACACCGTTCATGCCACGAACTACGCACTTTTCCTCTGGAACACCGGAGGCGAAGACACTTGCTTTCCACTGGACGGCGGCGAGGGCGACGACGACGGCGACGACGCATGATCGAACCACTTACTATGTATTCTACTTACTACGACATCAGTGACACGAGAAAGGCAACTGGAATGTAATGCGAGAATTGACACGAGCCGCAAACTAATTAAGAAGAGATTAGTGGTACAGAGGTCAGTGTAACCATTGGGGCTAACTACTAGCTAGTAACTCCCTGGTTGGTTACATATGGAGCGATCTTGATGTCTTCAGGTTGTTCTTATTTCTCTTAATATTTATTCTTGACATCTTGAAATGGAGGAGCTTTTTTTTTTTTACTCGGATCATTTACTATCTTCGTCACTTTTCCCTTTGCAATTCCTTTTGATAGGCTATTGCAAAATCCCAGTGGATAGGTTTATTGCTGGTGTTTTAAATTTCTTATAAAATTGTTAAGTTATTGAAACACCCTCGATCCGTTAATGAATTGTTCGCTTTGAGCCTATATGATCCGCACGGATTTAATACGTATTTTGAATAATAAGAAAAGATTCTACATTTAAGCACATTATCACCTCCGTATTTTGTCCATGCGAAACTAACTTTCATTTTCATCATTTTGAATCTTACAATCTTCACCTCCGGTTTTTGTTCATAATGGACTAATTTTCATTCACATCATCTTTAACTCTTATAATATTTCTCCTTTCGAGACTCTCAATTCATTCAAGAAATTGTTCGCTCTCAGCTCATATGAAATTTAAAATGCGTCTTAAATAATATGGGAGAATGTTACATTTAAGCTCATGACCACCTCCGTATTTTATTAATGTGAGATTAACTTTCATTCTCATCATTTTTGAATCTTACAATTTAAGTACTCAAGATCTTAGGGGTAAGGAGAATGGGTCATTGTACCCCTTTGATACTATTGAAGACACGTTTTAAATTTGTGTGGACTAAGGGTCCAAAACAAACAATATCTTGAATGAATCGGGGATGTTACAGAAGGTATTAAAGTCAATCTTGCGTGTTCATTTGGACCATATGGGTCGACTCAACGAGGACGTTGAGCCTCGAAAGGGAAAAGATTGTAATGCCCCAAGATGATGATAATGAAAGTTAGTCCTATAAGGACAAAACACGAAAATGATCATGGGCTTATATGTAGCATCCTCCCTTATCATTCAAGACGTGCTTTGAAAGGTGAAGGAGAATGTTACATGTAAGCACATGATCATCTTATTTTGTTCATGTGGGACTAACTTTCATTCTCTATTTTGAGTCCGTAAATTATTGTAAGGTTCCAAGATGATGAGAATGAAAGTTAGTCCCACATGGATAAAATACGAAGATAGTCATGAGCTTATAGGTAACTACCTTTATCATTAAAATTACGTTTAAAATTCGTGCGAGCCATAAGCTCAAAGCGAATAATTTCTTGAATGGGATCGAGGGTCTTGCAGAAGGTATAGAGCCAACATCCTGAAGGGGAGAAGATTGTAAGGTCTTAAGATGATAAGAACGAAAGTTAGTCTCACATAGATAAAACATTGAGGTGATCATGAGCTTATAAGTAGCTACCTTAGCGTTTTAAATTTGTGCGAGTCATAGACCCAAAGCGAATAATTTTTTGGATGTGATCGAAGGTGTTACAATTACAGTGATAAATTTTAAATTATGATATTTTGTTGGACGAATATGTCCATAGAGGGAAGAAAAAGTGGAACATCATCTATCGAAGGGATAGTGGAGAAACAAATTATGAAAATATAGATAATTTGAGTATAAAATAAAATTATTGAATTAAATTTGTCAAGAGTAAAAGTTCGAGAATTTACTCCGAAATTTTTGTTAAGCATATGATTAAAACGTTGAAATACTGCTAGGGAATATTAGAGTGAAGAAATCTGGAGTATAGACCTAATTGTGCATGATTAACTAAGTTAATTGTATGATGGTATTTGTACTCCAAGTCCTAACTAGAAAATTTCACAATCAGGCAAAGTGGGAACGTTAGGAATCAGCGGGATGCTACAAAAATATTATTTACATTTAAAGATCATTTTTATTTCAAATTAAAGGTGTAACGCCCCTAAATCCGATCTTGTCACCTGGCAAAATCATGACTTCAGGGATGCTACCACACAATATCATTACCTGTAGTTTGACCATTTAATCGGTCAACTAAAGGGCCACATCATATAAATACAATATATAGAAACTAAACATCTCTGCTATATATAAAATACTTAGTATGTTTCATCAATTCCAATAAAAGACTATCAGCCAACAATAGACTATAACAGAATAATAAAATAATAGAGTTCATCATTCTCTCCATGACAAAAACACAAGACTTATTCTTAGATCAGGATCCTCTGCCATGTGCAAGTAGACCATCACGAGTTGCATCATCATCCACACCATCATCAGTACCTATTTATCCTCAGGGCGGCCTGCAAAATTGAATTAGCAGGGGAGATAAAACCTCTCGTAAGCAATGACGTTCAATATGTAATAAGATCATAATAAGGAACAATAATCTGGAATAATTAAATAATTTCTTTTTCTCTGTCACAATTAACAATTTATCAATGTCATTCTATTCTTTTGTCTTTCTTCATTTAAATCAATCATTTCATGAACTCCGAAGATCTCGTGGAGAAGATCGGAGCGGGGACGTAGGCCAGGAGTTCGGCCGAACCTCGATAACAAACTTTGTGTTTGTTCTCTTTATTCTCTTCTCTGCTTATTCATATTCGCATACATTTGCTTCCGCTAACACAAAACTAAGAGACTTGAGCAAAGATTGTTAAAGTTTTTAATATACCAATTCACCCCCCCCCCCTCTTGGTGCCATCACAGATCCTACAATGATATGTGAGGGAATTGGTGATATAGATATATTCATGATATGGTGGCTTGCACATGATAGGAGTCTAGTCGATATCAAATTAGTTTTCAATAGAGTTTATTGAACTTTTGAATGCCTTTTCATTAGTGGTAAATGTAATTGAATATTTTAGTTGGATGAATTATTTTAATGAAGTTTTTTAAAGTTATTGTTTTTGCATAATGTTTCTCTATTTTTTTACTAGTACATTGTTCAAATGTGAAGTCAAAGAAGAAGATTATAGCGTTTCAAGAAGGGAATTCTACCATATTGTGTGGTGGTCTTTTGAGGTTGTTAAGATTAGGTATCAGAGCCTAAAGGGGAGACACTTCTTAATTTTCTCTAAGAGAATAGAGTACATGTGCAAGCATCATGAACAATCAATATGTCATCAATAAGAGTATATGCGAAGTCCTAAAGAGGTTATCAAAAGAAAATTAAGGAGAAGCTAATGTTTGTACATTTATAAATGTAGATGACTCCAAGACATATCGGTAATCGAAGAGGACAAGCTCTTTAGGAGGAAGAAGCAAAGCATAGTGAGACGTAGAGTAGTCAAGCTCTTGGAGGTCAACAGAATCAGCAAGAGCATGCTTCCAAGGATACAATTCAACACTTCATGAAACTCCAAACCCCTAAGTTCAATGATAGTGATGATTTCGATGAAGCTAAGAGATGGGTGGATACTATGGAAGAGACATTCACGCTGATGCAGTACTCTAAGGATCGAAAGGATTTGTATGTTGCACATCGTCTGACAAAGGATGAAAATGATTGGTGGAAAACAAGTAAGGTCACCAAATTTTTTCATCAAGACATAGTCACATGGAAAAATTTCAAGGAGACATCCTAGACCCATTATTTCCTGCCTATGAGTGCAGCACAAAGCGGCATGAATTTTTGGAATTATGGTAGGATAATTTGATGGTGTCGTAGTACTTGAACAAGTTCATATGACTAGAAAAGTATTGTACACTGAGAAAGGATGAAAGTTAGAGATCCGACCATAATGTCCAAGGGTTGAAACCAGAACTGAGAACTAAGTCCAATGGGGGTAACTTCAAGCCTTTGGATAATGCATATGAATTGGCTAAGCGCTTGGAGAGAGATAACATAGGACGTAGAAGGAATTGAGGAGGAAGATCCAATTGCGACTGTCAAAACAAGAAAGGCCTTAGTGGGTTGATTGAAGATAGGATAAGGCACCCAACATCAAAGATCACCATTGTGGGGAACATCCTAGACCTTATGAGTCCCGCAAGGAAGAACTATCACCGCAGCAAGAGGGCAAGAGACTCTACTCCCATTGCAAAAGGTACCATTCAGGCGAATGTCGTCTCAAGACTAGTGCATGTCTCAACTATGGGAAACATAATCACTTTGTTAGCGATTGTCTGAATCGAATGAAAGATCAAGACCCTTGAGAGCAAGAGGGTCCCCTAATCTCGCACCAGGTCAAGTATATGGCATGAGGGCTTAGAATGCTACAAATATGACACATTGCTAGGTATGCCTATTTAACCCTATTCATTGGATTATACAATTTGGAAATGGATGTTATTCTTAAGTAAGTTATTCATGTGTGGTACATTCCCTTGAAAAGTATTAGAGACGGACAATGAAAAAATAGATGGTACGACTGAATTCGAGGACGAGTTTATTTTTAAGGAGATTATAACTTAACACCCACTGTTTTAAGTAATTCAAAATTTTTACTAGTGGACTCTGAGTTAAATTTAAATAATAAGGTCCTATTCATTTTAAACTTAGAGAAAGCCTTAGAGAGAAACCCTACGAATAGGCCTTAGAGTGGAGAGAAACCCTTGTTCTTTTCTCTCAAGCTCTAGCTATTAGGATTTTCTCTCTTCCTCTTTATCACGTGTAAAGGTAAGAAATAGTTTCCTTCCCCATGATTTCTTCTTTATCTTCTATCTTTTAAATCTATATCAAAAACCCTATTAGGAGAGCGTGAAGGAGATCGAGAATAGCACGAGAATCAAGAAAAGGAGGAGAATGAACACGAACGAGGAAGAAGGCATTATATTATCAAGGTATGTAATTAGAGGATCAACTTTAGGGCATTGCATATGTGAATGATTGAACAAAGAAATTTTAGAAAGATGGTTAGGATATAAACCCTACGTGAAAGTTATAATTTATGTACCAAATCTTTAAAAGTAATTATGTATGAATTAATTTTGGGATGAAGATGGAAGCTACAACCATGTGGGCATTGATGAATGATCGGTATATCCTCCCTCCTCCTCTAGCTCCCCAAGGATCTTAATTATTGGTTTTGGAATGGAGCTCTTAGGGTTTGTAGGAGATTCGTCAAGGTTGCTACGAGGCGGCAAAAAATTATGGCACGTGAACTTCATGATCGTGAATCGGTAGACATCACCATCGTCATAACCACGAAAGTTGCAAGAGGAATATGATGTTCGGTCATGGCCACAAGATTGCACATCATGTATGTGAAACTGGATGTCACGCTCGTGAATGTATGGTTACGGGCCGTGAAGTTGCAGAGAGGAGGATGGTGTTCGGTCACGCCCATGCGATTGCACATTATGCCCATAAAACTAGATGTCACGCCCCGTGAAAATGAATGTCATGCTCGTAAAATTGGATGCCACGCCCATGAAAATGGATGTCATGCTCGTTATGAAGTTGAGGCTGGAAAATGAATGCCATATGAATTGCATCAAACTGATGAAGCCCGTGTGCTGCCTAAATGATGAAGAAATGATTGAATTTGTATTGTAACGATTGTTTAACTTTATTGATTGATTTCTTAAAGTTACTATAATGATCTGAGGTTCTTGAAGATATCCTAGAGGTGAGTTATCTGCTCATTCGGAAATAAGATTTAAAATTAGTTAATGCTTGTGATTGAACTTGAGCGTGAAGAGGAGGGCTCCGTTGATTGTGATTCCTGATTGCAGGATTCTATTAGGATTGTAGGACTAGTCCCAGTTGCATCTCAGAGATGAGTTGATTGAGTTCCCTCGGGGACTATTGAGACTATTGATGAGCACTTTATAGCCTAGCTAGTCATCCTACAGTGGGATACTTGAATCTTTCACATATTGATAAAAGCTCACTACCTATTGTAATGATTAACAACTTAGGACAATATAAATATGAAAAATAATAAAGTGGTCCTAAGTATCGATTGAGCTTGAACATATTGACTACTGTGAATATTGTGCATCTTCTTGTGATTGATGTTCTTGCTACTATGGATTTATGTCACTGAAAGAAAGAATTAGGCAAACCATATTGAATATTGTGTGTCATATAGTTCAATTGATGTCCTTACTACCCATGACATAAAAAAAGAAAGATACTCGACATAAAATGTACAAAATAATACAGAGCATGATATTTCTACCATGATTGGATTATGATTATTGAGAAAAGGGAAAAGTTACAAGTAAAGGAAAAGGTTGAAAGTAAATTATTATTTATAATGATGGATTATTAAGTTAGCATCCTTCCTTATATTGTATTCATATATATTTTTTCCTATTGATTATTACTGTTACATATTGAGCGATGAGAAGAATTGTCTCCCTTACTTTTGATCTTGAAAACGATAAACGCAATGATAGTTGATGACACTGGTGATGCAGATGTTCATGATATAGCTTGCATATTATAGGAGTATAGCCGGTGTTAAATTAGTTTTCAATGGAATTTATTGAACTTTTAATTAGTTATGTCTTTATTAATGGGACAATGATTAATCAAATATTTTATTTAGCTAGACTATTTTAATGGAGTCATATTTTAAAGCTATTACTTCCACATAATGTGTCTCTATTGTTGTCTAGTCCATTGGTTAAATGTCAAATCGAAAAAGAAGGTTTTAGAGTCTCTAAAACGGTGTTATTTCATGTGGCGTGGTGGTCTTATGGGGTCATTATACTAATAGAGCAAGTATATCTATTTTCAAGTTAAAAAGCTCGCTGAAATGCGAGTTAATAAGCTTGTATTTGTATGGAGGAAAATATTTTTTTTTAATTTATTTTCTATTTGCAAAGAGTTCTTTTATCATTTTTGTTGGTAAAGATAGATCCATTTATTTTTAAAGAAAAAAATGTATTTTCTTAAAATATTATATAGTCAATGAAACAAATAATTTATATTTGAACACTTTTTTACATAAAATTAAACAAAAGTAAATACATTTAATTGATTTTGGGAAAAAAATTCCTAGACATATTTCTTGAAATTTATTTTCCAAGAATTTAAACACAAATAATATTGAATTCTAACTTATCCCATGTATTCGAAAAAAAGAAGTTTCAAAGCGAGGGTTTTTTTTTCAAAGTCTTGGTAAATTTATGATAAAAATAATAGGTTTCTTTGTAATTAATGGTAAAATATGTGTGCATGTAGATTCAGTGCTCATAAATATGTGCACAAATGTGAAGGAAAATGAGCCAGTGTAATTTTCCTACACACTCCTTCCCTTCTATAATTAATACCTAAATTTTTGGAGATACAAGGTAATAATCTAAAATTTTTTCAAATGATCTAGAACTGTAAAACAATAAAAAAACATTATATACATAGATAACATAAAATTGTGACCTTAGACAAAATAAGTCTAAAATGCAATAGAATGTAAATCTTGGTAATGAATCTATTGAAACATTAAAAAAACAGTGGAGATGAAATATGCACAAATGATCAAACTTAGTTAATCATTGAAATTTTGATTTATATAAAAGATAGATATCAATGATTCTATAGACATAATTATCTCATGAAAATTAAAATTTTAATTAGCATGGCCGACAAGTTGAATTCTACTTTTTGAAAAACAATTACTCCTAGGAATAGGTTAGATTGAAAAAAAATTCATCTCACCAATAAGAATTAAGAATATAAAACGAATCCGAAAGGTTAAACACGGGACAAGATGATATAATAAATCCACATATCAAAAAAATAAAAATCACAAATCCAATGAACAATAATGTATTATTTTTTATTTATGTAGAAAAGGTTAACATGTAATATTTATGTCTATAAAATGCTAGTTTACTTGAAATCTAATTTTTATCTTTAAAAAATAAAATGATTTTATTTGTGTGAGATTCAAGATTACCATTAAGAACTTCTATAAAGTGTTATTTCTAGTCAATTGTTGGAACACATTACTAGTCTTATAAAATTTAAAGATTTCGAATTCTGAGTGATACACATTCATGTATTATTAGTTTTTTCGTAAGAGTTTCATGTGCGATAGAAAAAAAAATAGAATATAATTTTTAGCTAATCTAATTTGATAATATATATGTGAAACACATGTCTTATAGAAAATTGATTTAAAAAGGAAATAATATGCACATTTCTTATGGAGCTAGACATGAAAGTGGATGGCCACCGGTTAATGATTAATGGATCAGAGGATAGCTACCAAAAAAGTATTTTTGGACTAATTGCTCTATGAATTATGTAGTTTATAGAATGTATGATCTATATATGTCAAGACGATTTGTGCTTTTAAGTTAATTAATTAACATCGAAGTTTAGTAAGCCAATAGGCAACAACTCAACTTTAAGTCACCCTACTTAATACAGTAGAAACTAATTCGAAAGACATTTCGACCGACTCACTTGTCTTGTTAACATATATGATGAACATGTTGTTGAAGAAATTTTCTTTGTAAAAAATATCCAAACAATGAAAAATAAAATTTCAAAAATTAAGCCATACAATTTAAAAACTAATGGTGCCATCACATTGTCAATCAAGTCAATGATCAAATTCGAAAGAATGTTTGATCACTTTGCAAGATCAACTTGCAAGATGAAGAAATTCAATTTGCAAGATCAACTTATCCAAATGACACAACTCCATTGAAGAATCAACTCAAAGTGAAAGTTGAAATCTCTCCTCCTCCATAAGCATTGGAGATTCAACTAATTTTTGATGCAATGGATGAACCATTCAAATACTAATGAAACAAGTTGCAGAACTAATTTTTCTAACTAAATCTCAAAAGGTTAATATCATAGAGGGTCTACTAGTTATCATATGTCCATGACACCATCAAGACTCTTATCAAGAAAGCTGAAGATGTAGAAGATTTTTCCACATAAGACGTGGATTACTCATAGGAGGCTAAAGGAGGCAACAAATGGAAAAGTATGAAAGAATAGCTCGCTTTTGAAAACTTCGACAATCATCAAAGCATCATCTCCTAATTAGCCACCACCACAATAGCAGAAGACTACCATCAACATGACAACAACACCATCGACATCATCGTCAATAGCAACACCATCAACAATAGACACACCAACCTCATCTAAACAATGGTGGCTATAGAGACAACACCAAATCAATAAGAAAAGAATGCAGAAAGTGAAACCAAGAGCAAAGTAAAGAACATTGAAGAAGGTTATTAGAAATTGGAGATGGTTGACTACATATTCACTCGGATTTGATGAGTCGTATAATGGTGCGCATACACGATTGCATCAAATATCACCAACCAAGTTGAAGCACAAACCACAAAATCATTAAATAAGGTATGAAAGGCAACACAATCTTTTATTTCTTTTTTGTCTTACTAGTTATTAGGTTTTATTTCTTGTAAATTTTATTTTTTAAAGAAACACCATTAACAATATACACACATCAACCTCATCCAAACAATGGTGGTTATAGAGAACACCAAATCAATCAAAAAAGAATTCAAAAAGGTTAAATCGAAAGCAAAGTTAGGATCATTGAAGAAGGTTACTAGAAGTTGGAGACTGTTGGCTGAATATTCATTCAGATTTGTTAAGTTTGGTTCGCATACAGGATCACATCATATATCACCAACCAAGTTGAAATACTACCACATAATCATAAAAGGAGAAGGTTGAACACTTGATGCACAACATCCGTTTTAAATGGCATCTTTTAACATGCACTAAAGGCGTTTAGCCAACAACATTAAATAAGGGTGCTTATTGAGAGGAAACCCAATCTTTTAACATTTATTTTTTTGTCTTATAACTTGTTAGGTTTTATTTCTTCTTAATTTTTTATTTTAAGGCTTTGTTTGGAAGGGTTGTATGAGAAGATAGAGCATAAGATGAGAGTGGAGTGTGGTAAATTAATATTAAATTCATGTTCGGTTAAAAAAAAGTTTTGGTGGTAGAAGGGCTAAACTAAATCATGTCTTGTTTGAATAAAACTTTTAAAATATAGAATATGAAATATTAATTTGAACAAAAGCCATTTTTACTCTTTATTATATATCTCTTATTTATTATCCTAATAAATATAATAATGTTATATATTTATTAATTTTTCACATGAGACTCTTTCATAATTTTTTTCTCTTATTTTTTCTCCGTCCATCTTTTCACTTCCCTATTTATATAGTATTTTTTTGTAAAATTAGTCACCCTTGAAGTATAGATCACCCTTCATCTTCCACCCTATTTACAATATAAGGAAGGATGCTCACCCGGTATCATTCCTCCTATAAAATTTTATCCAAACATGATTTAACTTACTTTACCCACTCATCTTCCACCCTATTCCTCCTAATATCTGAATCTAAAAAAAGCCTGGGGTCTACTCTTCTCTCTCACATTTGTTTTCAGTGTTATTTCCATGGGTCCTAAGTGCAAAAAGGAGTTCAATACAATTTTTGAAATATTTGGAGGGCTACTGACTAACAACAAACACAGAACAACTATTAGTTTAACTATGTTGATCAAGCCCCATAACTTAATTCATGTGCCATGATTTCCATCATGGGTTGTGAGCACCAGTGAGTATCTTCTAAGGGTCGCATCACAGGGATTTAAAATCATGACAACATGCTACTCCTAGAGAAAAGCTTTCTAAGCAGCACCCTATCAATGTAGCATGGCATGACCATCATCACAATCATTCAAAAATTAATTTGAGTCGTGATGAAAAATTCGCCATTGAAGACAATGTAAATTACAAACTTTGGGAAGAATGCACTTCATGCATTGCATATTTTCTTAGTTGTCTCATTTCATATTTAATTCCAATATTTTTTATTTTGACCATATTTGCTTCTATTAATTATGCAATATGAAGAAATTCATGAGTATCTAAGTCACTAATGAGTTTGAGAATCTCCAATTTAGAATATAAGAACGTTTAAACAAGTAAGCTCGAGGGTGCCTTAAAGTTGTTATCCTAAGGCTATCTAGTTTAAGAGTCATTAGTTAGAAGTTCACTACACGAACTTCCTTGTGCAATCTTATTTGCAGACTAAAGCTCGTTCAAAATAAAGAAAAAAAAAGAAGTGTAATAAGAAAATTTTCATACAATAACTTAAGCTCATCTGATATTTATGTTTTCAGCGTTAATGCTACTATGTGATGGATTATATACTTCATTTTATGGAGCTGAACTATAAGATATTTAAATATGTTTAAGTTTTAGAAAGTCTACGAAGCTGTGATCATTTGGATAGATATTTTTGGTGATGGTCATGTAAAAGAGTAGTAGGCGGAAGTATTTATTGACAAGATGAAGACTATGAGTGGATCCCTTGGTTCCTAATCTTTGTCTTAATTTTTTCCTTGAGGAAAAGAAAGATTATGAGCTTAGGGAAGTTTGATGCGTGAATTTTTTTTTTTGCACATTTTGTATTCATTTAGTTGTATGTTTTCATTCATTTTATTATTAATTTTATGATTTTTTTGAAATAATTTATTCAAATTTGTTTATTTTCTATGTCCAATAGCAGAAAGGAGTGAATTAAACATAAAAGATGAGAAGGGAACAAAGATTTGGATTGTCAACATCATCTCGTGAAATCATCTTCACAAATCGTGAAGTAAGATAAAAGGCTTTAGCACCCGGCAAAGAAAGTTCATGGGTGCTAACAAAGAAACTTTTTGGTCGCATCATGTTCATGGAGCGTCAAACCAACTTCATGGGGATGTGAAATACCTCGATTTCCCAACATTCTCAACTTCAAGACCATTTAAAGCCTACATATGTGCCATGAATTGCGTTTGTGTTAATTTAGCAGCAAATCGACTCGATTTCAATCTATCCCTAAAGGAATGTGCATAAACTATAAAAGGGATCTAAAGCGCATGGGAGATAATGATTGAAGCCGGAGATGAGAGAATTAGGGTTACAATGAAAAAGAAAAACAAAAAGCTTTGAGGCTGTAGAGATTGATTCTAAGGCAAGGAAGTCACGAGATATCATCACTGAGATCCTCCTTCATATAGTTCTCTTTGTTTTCTCGTACATTTTTCATTGTTTTATTTATGTTAAGGACTTTGCTAGGGAAGCTAGTTGGACATCATTGTTGGTTGAATACCTTAGATTAATGTTTATTTGGACTTTTCATAGTATGTATGTCTAAGTTTATTATTTGATTTTTTTTTTCTATCTCACATGTATATCACAACTTGGGTGATTTAAAATAATTCTAAAATAGTGTAGTCACTTAAGCAAACAAAATCAAAAGAGCTCATATTTGAGAGAAAATTCATCTTAAAATATATTGATTAACAAATTATTTAGGTTTTAGAAACTCAAAGGGTTGATCTTTATTTTCTATTTTTAAGATAATTAACTCGAGACTGAAAGATTGGTAAGTTATATTTTGTTAAGATTCTATACTTTTATAAATTTAAGTTCAATCGTTCGAAGATAATAACAGTGTCATCTATTAGTTTACTCTAACTTTGTCATCATCATAATTTCTTAATCTATGAATTCTTTGATCAATTTTATTTTGTAATTTTTATCTCAATTTTTTTAAAAATTTTTGACATAACAAATTCGAATTAGAGAGCAAAAATTAGATAATTCTCACGGGATCAACAATTCTACTCATTCACTAGTGCACTTGCTAGTGTATTGCTATCATAATTTTCACATCATGACATAAACTCATAAGATGATTTTCTCCTACAACCATCCCTACAAGGGTACAAGTTTACAACAAATGAAAATAAAAGAAAATGATGAATAGGCTTATGATATTAAAGGTTTGCACATTGTTAGGTTCTAAGAATAATGTTATTTAATTTTGTGTTTATTATTGTTAAGTTAGTTATGATTAAATTGAATGATTTTGTGGGTTAATTAAAAGAGAAAAAAAATATGCATGTCAAGGTTGATAGTGATCCCTGTGTCACACATTGAATACCATTCAGCCATGAACGAGGGCTATTTTTACATCGTTACACATACTGTCATATGTTTTCTTAATTACCAGTTGCTAGATTATCTAAGGATTGATCATGTTTGATATTGATCATCAACTTTCACGGATAAAGAAGCTCAAACTGTAACGCCCCTAAATCCACACCCTGCCACGTGACAAACTATAGACTTGGAGATACTACGCCATTACTACTTTGACTTGACTTTGACCAAAAGACTGGTCAACAATATGCGGAAGAAATAACTTTAAAATAAAATAATCTAGCATAATAAACCATCCTTTTATATTATTCCATAAAAGCAAAGATAAAACTAATTAAGCTATGTGAAGACCAATTTGACTCAAGCTAGATTCCTATCATGTGCAAGTTTTCACATCACGAACTCTTGCATCATCAGTGTCATCACCTATTCATCATTACCTCCCTCACCCGTAGGATCAAAAGCAGGGAAAATAATATGTTCAAGCCTGGTCCATACTATGCTCAGTTTCAATTTATTCTTTCATCTCTATTAATGCATCTTTATTATAGTAAGGTATCAGAGCCTAACGAGAGACACTTCTTAGCTATCTCTAAATGAATAGAGTCCAAGTACAAGCATTACGAGCAGTCACAGTACTGTCAAAAAAAGTATAGGTAAAGTTCTAAGGAGGTTATTGATAGAAAAATTAATTTTAAATATTTGTATTTACTTGTAAATGCATATGGCTCCAAGGCATATTGCTAATCGAAGATGATAAGCCAAGCTAGGTACTTCTTAGGGAATCCTATTGATAGGATTATGTACTCAAACCTTGATTAAAGATAGATTATTGATATATAGAGATGTTGCTGAATTCGAGGACAAATTCATTTTTAAGGAGGTTATTATGTAATAACCTCACAATTTCAAGTTATTAAAAATAAATAATAAAAGAATAAAATGAAAGATATTATAAGATAATATGGATTATGATTAAGATTAGGAAAAGATAAGTAGGGGATAAAGTCAAATTACAATCCTAATCATACTCCATCTTATCTTACAATATCTTTATTTTTATTCTTTTATTATTTATTTTTAATAACTTGAAATTGTGAGGTTTTACATAATAACCTCCTTAAAAATGAATTCGTCCTCGAGTTCAGCAGCATCTCTATCTATCAATAATCTATCTTTAATCAAGGTCCGAGTCCATAATCCTATCAATAGGATTCCCTCAGAGGTACGTAGCTCGACTTATCATCTTCGATTAGCAATATGCCTTAGAACCATCTGCATTCGCAACAAGTGAATACAAATATTTAAACACTAATTTTTCTATCAATAACCTCCTTAGGACTTTACCTATACTTTCTTTGATGTCACTCTGACTGTTCGTGATGCTTGCACATGGACTCTATTCATTTAGAGACAGCTAAGAAGCGTCTCTCGTTAGGCTCTGATACCTTATTGTAACGCCCCCAAATCCATACCCCGCCACGTGGCAAAATATATATAGACTTGGAGACGTTACGATATTACTACTTTGACTTGACTTTGACCAAAAGACTGATCAACAATATGCGGAAGCAATAACTTTAAAAAAAATAGTCTTGCATGATAAACAATCCTTTTACATTATTCCATAAAAGCAAAGATAAAACTAGTTAAACTCTCCGAAGAGTGGTTTGACTCAAGCTAGATTTCTATCATGTGCAAACCTTCACATCACGAACTCTTGCATCATCAATGCCAACACATATTCATCATTACTTCCCTCGCCTGCAAGATCAAAAGCAGGGAAAATAATATGTTCAAGCCTAGTCCATACTATGCTCAGTTTCAATTTGTTCTTTCATCTTTATTAATGCATATAAGATTCAGGTTATCTCGCCGTATGATGGCTACTAGGCCATAAGTGCTCATAAACTATCGGGACAAGTCCCGCAATCAGGATAAATCCTGCAATCAGGGCAAGCCCTACAATCAGGATAGAGTCCCGCAATCAGGTAGAACCCTGCAATCAGGACAGAGTCCCGCAATCAGGGTAGGACCCTACAATCGGGATAAATCGTACAATAGGCAGGGCCCTCCTCTTAATGCGCCAATTCAATCACAATCAATATATCCTTTTAAATCTGATTAAATTACTAACTAAATTATCATCCAATACTAATTCCAAATAAGGGATAGAAAGTAAACATATTCAATTGGGAACACGACACGTGTTACCATTGGGACACAACCCGTTTTCAGTTAAATTCAATCACCACTTTTCTTAGTCAGGACACGACCTATGTTGACAAGGAGCGCGGTCCGTGTCAGGCGTGTGTAGTCCGAGATCGAGGCGACCCAATCAACATTCAATTTGATCTCGTTTTACCTTCGGTGACACGGTTGGCACCCAAGTGCAACACGACCTGAGTCATGATGTCATCAACAAGCACACCGATGATAGAGTGTGTCCGTTTCCATGGAGGCGAACACGACCCATATTAGACCAAAGCGGTTCGTGTCGCATTCGTCGAGGTGATTAACTCTGATGATGTTGAAGAACACGACCCGCATCAAGAGGCGACGCGGTCCGTTTCCAGCGCTATGATTCTTCCCGTGGGACACGATCGTTCCTACCTATAAAACACGGCCGAATGGTATTATGCATGACTGTTTCCTACCTGCCGACACGTTTCGTTTCTTGTCGAATGCGGTCCATGTCCGTGCGTCGTTGATCCATCGATTGATGTACTTTATTAACAATTAAACATTATTTTGTCATGTACATATGAAGATCCCTATAGTTGATCATCCCACTTAGATACCTTGTATATTAGTCCTTCTTCTTCATGTGTGTGACCTCCTCCTCTTTAGTCCACTAGGAGAGAGAGGGTGAGAGAGAGAGTGCCTTGGGTTTGAGAGATAAGATAATGAGGTTATTTCTTCTTTTGGCCTCCTTTTATAGGGGTTTACTAGGTATAATCTTAGTCAAAGTCAATATTAATTTCTTTTATCTCTTTTAGGATTAGGAGTCCTTTAAAATTAGTTCGGGTAGAATTAAGAATATTAAAAGATTAAGATTATAATTTGACTTTATCTCCTACTTATCTTTTCCTAATCCTAATCATACTCCATTTTATCTTACAATATCTTTCCTTTTATTCTTTTATTATTTATTTTTAATAACTTGAAATTGTGAGGTATTACACAAACTTCCATGCATAGATAGATCTCTAACTATATTTATATGTATCTTTCACAATATAAATAAGTAAACCCATCGAGGTGAATGGATAAATATGTTTGCTTTCTTTCTAATCGTATTGCATGTTGTTGGAACAATTTTTTTCTTTAGAATTCAGACAAAAATATCAGCTTTTTTGCTTTAGTATTGAATTATTGAGAAGTTTTAGATTGAATGTTGAATGAAGCTTTTGATTTTTTTTTCTAATATCTCCTAACAGTGACCATAAAAATATTGACATAAAATCCCTATCGTCAACAACATAACGGACTTCAAAGAGCATTTTCCACACATTCCGACAACATTTTGGTACTAAGAACAACTAAACAAAAGTAAATGCAGTACTATCAAATCCCTTCCAGAAATATTTGCATAACACATATTTAATTGATTCTGGAAACTGTTATTATGACATGTAATATTTGTTCCATCCAGAATTGATAATTTTGCATGACAGTTTGCATGGCAGTATTTTCAGATTTCCTAAGAACACGGAAGAAATATTTTCTTTGATGCAATTATTGAAGCAGGATGTAGTGGAGGCTTTATGGACATCCTCAAAGATCAGATAAGTCCCTTTCAGTACAGGTTCTTATGAAGCACAAAGCACTGAACACTTCTGGGAACTATAATTGCCTAGGAATGATCTCATGCCTTTCTTTTGTTTCATTTGGTTGAGAGAGAAAACACAATGTAACATCCCTGCAAAACTTAATGCATGGTAAAAATATGACTGCTCGGGTACTATCATGTACAATTTAATCTGTCACTGCAAGACTGTAACTGCAATTCTATATTATCAATGAGTACTCTCAGTATGAACTGATATTATAAACAATTATTAGAAAAAGGAACACAATTGTACTGTGGTCAAATGCATGCTGAGACATTGGGTTCGTGCAAAGGAATTATAGTGAGGTCTACAAGGGTGCCAAGATCTCTCAGTCACTTCAAAAGAAAAAAAGAAGAAGAAGATTTTGGAAAAGATCTCTCAGTTACAATGTTTAGATGTCTATATAATTCAGATTCAATGCTGCTTCAGTATCTTCCAAAGGGGGGAGAAAAGATTCTACATCAGCATCACTGGGATATTTGAATGCAGACAGATTTTGGAAGTCCCTTTTGTTTGCATCATCAATTCTACAGCAGTAGTTCTTCGGACCACCAGATCTTTCTACCCCCTGCAACTAATTATTATGTGGTGCCCCCTGGTGGAGACCTACCAGCATATATAGTGGGTCATTCTGAGGCGACAGACAAAGGTTGCTGCAGCTCCACTGTCGTCATTTATTTTCATCTCAAAAGCTTGAGATCAGACAGCTATGAAGTATATATTCTGATGTCAGACACAATAACCGGATAAGTAATGACAAATCAAACCATGCATATATATCTTGGATACAAACCAATTTGACAACTCTCCCCTATTCCAATGCATCCATGTACATGAAATTTAATTAGCAGAACAGATTAAGCAACCTACCTATGATATCTTTCTATGGAACTTCAGTCATGTCCATCATATTACATGAATTATAGTACTACATAACAAAAAGATATAAAATTGAAACATATGATCACAAATTTGTATGATCACTCAATATTAGAATGGGGCGCATGCAGCAGCATCCTCTTCAGCAAGTTGTTGTGAACAGCATCTCTCGCTTGTGTTGTCATGCACTGTATGGTCCTATATCCCTGAGTGAGCACATAACAAGAGAAGGAAAGCCCGAAGAAAGAGAGTGCGGATGCACCAACAAAGCAACACAGACACCAATGAGAACTATGCAAAAGCAATCAGTCACTCTCTTTAAGAAATATTCTGTGCTTTTCCCAACTCCCCAGATTGCTTTCAGCCCAAACAAGAAGAAGAAATAGAGCAAAAAAAAAAAAAAAAAAAAAAAAAA
>LTAE01000101.1:0-32480 GCA_001647135.1 Pontederia paniculata | reverse complement strand
AAAAAAAAAAAAAAAAAAAAAAAAAAAAAAAAAATGGAATACAAATGAAACAACAGGAGGAGGATACGTTGAACACTTCGTTCGGTTCTTTACCAATTGGATGTGATCTATTTCTTTTAAGGCAGCGCAGTGAACTGTGGCATGTCGTTCCATGCTGTGATCCCAGTCCAATTGCTCGTGTTCATGTTGTTGTTGTTGTTGCTGCTGCTGTTACTGTTGCCATTATTATTGTTACTAGTAGGATTAGTGGTGGTCGCCATGGACATGGTGCAAGAACCCTCGAGAAACCAAGCAGCTGAGCCGTGGCTTCTGTTACTACCTGCTGCACAGGCATCGTCCTTGGATCTATCCGCCACCTGAAAGGAAGAGGTGTGCTCAGTGTGGCTTCCCGCAACAGGGGTCTGGATGCTGCTGCTGCCTTCTTTCTGGGCGTTTCCTCCGAAGAGCGTGGCCAGCCTCTGCTGCTGGAGCTTCCAATGGAGGTCTTGGTTGATGGAGCTCAGGGACTCGATTGAGGAAACAATGCTGCTGCTGTGCGCGATGCCGTTGGCCGACGAGGACCCCGCGCTGGCACCCCCCATCTCGTTGTACAGACCCGCGCCGGAGATGGGATAGTTAAGGCCCAGCATCGGAGCCGCGATACTGGCGCCGACTGAGGACGATATCCCCGCATTGGATGCAACGGAGTTGTCGCCGAAGGACATGAATTGGTTGCTGCCGAAGCCTCCCGATGCCGCCGCTGGAGCTGGCAACCTCGAGAAGGGTAGCAGGCCTAAGTGGAAGTCGGCGGCCAGAGGTGGCGGGGGCGGCACGTTCAGGAACGTGTGACCGCCGCCTGCACCGTGGGACTCGGAGAACCTCGCCATCGGGTCTATGGGGTCGACGAGCGGAAGCAGCGACGAGGCCGACGACTTGGACTTCTTGTTCTTTCGGCAGCCACCGCCAACGGGGACGTTGCGTAGGGCCCCGCCCTTGGTCCAGTACCGCCGGCAGGTCTTGCAGAAGTGCCTTGGCTGCGACAAGCTGTAGTTGTTGTAGTAGCAGAACTTGGTGTTGGGGGAATCGCATCGGGGACACTTGAGGCCCTGCTCCGGCGGGCGCATCGCGGCGACCGCTCCCGCGTTCCTACGGCCGGCCCCTGACGAGTTCTGCGAGTCATCAGACATCATGACAGAACAGCAGCTGGATGGCCACTCCACGGCGCTCACCAGAGCACCTTTGAAGCTATAAATTTTGGAGGTAGAGGGGGGCTCCCGAAATGAATCCTGGAGGCTGGGAAATGAGGAGGAAGGTGATGTTGTGCTGCAGACAGAAGGGTTTGCGTTGTGTGTGTTTAGGTGTCCTGCGGCGGAGGCAAGGCGAAGGTATTCCTACCTATTCATTCATTGGTTTCATGCATGGGATTGTTAACAAAAGGGACGTGCTGAATGATGCCTGTGATTGCCATCATATGGAGGGGGAGGAGGAAGAGGAGGAGAGAAGATGACTGGAGACAACTATATACTTGCACTGCTTGCTTGGATTTGGTGGACTAAATAAAAGATTTTATTGTGCTCCTCATACACAAGGCACAACGAGAGAGAGAGAGAGAGAGAGAGAGAGAGAGAGAGAGAGAGAGAGAGAGAGAGAGAGAGGTGAAGACAAAAGAAACAGTAGCATCTCCAGTCCACCTGACACGTCTATAGACATAAGATGTTGGTAAATAGTTTTTTATTTAAACTAATGGAATGTTTAAATTTATTAGCATCAGCATAAAATAAATAGTTAAATTGATGACTGCAAAATTTAAATCTGAAACTATTAATTCTTATTAATGTCGAGCTCATAAATTGTGATAAAGAATCTTAATTATGTTGATAAATATTTGATTACCAAATGGCAGCACTATATCAATATAGTGCTGAAGATTAGTCTTGTCTTTCAATAATCACAATTTAGGATTTCAAGAGGGCTCCTAAATTGTTTCTTACAATATTTCAAGAGCAATATGGACTTTGAAAACTTTTAAACCTGAAACTATTAAATTCTTACTAATGAGAAACTTGATAATTACCAAATGGCAACACTATATCAATATAGTGCTGAAGATTAGTCTGTCTTTCAATAATCACAATTTTAGGATTTAAAGAGGACTTTGAAAAGTTTTGTTAGATTCATTGATTATAAATGTTCGTTACAATATTATTTACAAAGGAGGCTTAGAAAATCAGTACATGAACGTTAAACCAAAAACAAAGAAGCACGGACGATTCCATAATGAGAATTGAACTACAGCGATAAAATCTTCTTCTCCAAATACTTATTGATAAATGAATGACATGCACAGCTTAAAAAAAAAAAAGGAATCGCAATGTATCCGAAACCTACGTTATGACTTATGACCATGACACAGTGTCTGAACAGGAAAAAAAAAGACATTTTTACATCATCTTCTCTCCAGCCCTACGTTATGTTTGCAATGCATCCTAATCCTACAACAGCAACACCCTCAATTACTGAATGAAGACTCCACGTTTCACCCCCCAGTAAAAAAATAAAAATAAAAATGGCAGGCCTAATCCAAGAGTACCCTCACGTCGTCCATCCAGGCCTTAACCTTTTACCAATGGCCAGTGCCAAACTGCCAACTTTCCGATACAACCTTATATGGAGATCATGGTGAGAGAGAACAACATGTTTAATTTGTTAACAGTTCAAAAGCCACCCCACATCCATGCCAAGGATATAGTGGAAGTGGGTGTCTGTGTGTGTGAATAAATTGCATGTCAGAGACTTGATAAATATTGGCTTTGGAGAGCAGGACTGCTGCTTGTGGATGGCGTTGGCCAGCAGAGCCAGCCAAGCCACAGCTGCTGCTGCAGACTACTTGTCCTGGGGAGAACAGAAGCCTTTGTCTCCGCACCAGTTTCATGTTCAAAAGTCTGGAACCCCTTTTCCTCTCGAGCTGCACTTAGCCAAAAAGAGTCCCCCATAAAACCCTCCCTCCTCGAACCCACAAAATTAAGCAGTGTCCGCTTCTGTCTGCTTTGCTGAGTGCTGATCTGAATCATTGCTGTCATCATGTAAAAAAATGACATCCGAAGGAGAGAAAACACAACCTTAACCTATCAAAAAGAAACTCGTTCTCTCTTCATTGTGGACCATGCATGCAGGTCAGGCAGGCACCGCAGCAGGGGTGATCCAGTCCAGGTACGGAGAGGAGGGGAGTGGTTTAGGCGATCGATGGCAGGGCTAAGGATGGAGGGGTACGTAGGACCCTGACCTTCTGCATAAGTGAGCAATCCAAGGAAGGGGATGCCATTGCCTTTGGCCTTTGTCATTTGGGTGATATTTTGGGAACAGGAGCAATCCCTCAGTTACACCTTCCTTTATTGTGGCCCCTCTTTAAGCTTGCACTGCATGCATACGCAGTTGCACTCGGCCACAACCAACTTTTTCGTCGTATAACGCGGGAAGTGGCAGTGATGGGCACTTAGTTATCTGATTAACAAAGGGACAAGCTCCACGATGCCGCGCCAGGCCACAACTCTCTCTCTCTCTCTCTCTCTCTCTCTCGTACTGTATATTGCACTTGCAAGGGTCAGGGCTGCTGCAACCCCGCCATGAACTTCATGTACTTGATGTTTTTGTTACCATGCAACCACAACAATTAAGCTTCTGATGAGCAGCTGTTTTATGATTTGAAGCCTGCCATGAATCATAAGATTTCACTGACACTGATCTCTCCCAAACATGCACAACTAAGAACTAGTGAATAGAAGAGAAGATCCATGCAATGGCGTGATGAACTTGAGGTGATTCGGGCTCCGTTCGTTCGAGGCCACGGGCTCGTGAGTTTGTAGTGGAGTCGGAGTTCCCGTGATGGGTGAGATGAAGCGAGGAGGAGGAAGGAAGAGGCACCCAACTCATCTTGTCCTTCTCAATCTCACCAGCATTGCCATCCATGTCACGTGTTTCTCTCACCTCTCTCTCTCTCTCTCTCTCTCTCTCTCTCTCTCTCCTCATTGAACTAATCCGTTATGTCATATATATGTAATTAACTCATATTTAATTCCTTGGAGTGACGCCAAGTTGGCTGGAGAAAAGAAATAAGAGAAAGAACCTTCTGCCATTAAATAAGTTGAAGAGGGGGGTACTCATCTTGTGACAGTAGGGACCCGCCGAGATGGTACTTGGGGGTGGTCCCTAGGTCTCCTTTCTGTGTCCTTGTGTAGGTATAGCCACAAAGAAGCTTCTGCATGCCAATTGGGACTCAAACCTCGGCATGGCATTATATTTAATTAAACATAAATTATACTTTTTTTCTACTTAAAGAAAAGATAAATTATACTTTTCATGCTTTGAATGTTCTTTTATATTTATATATATAGCTTCCTGTATTTGTTTGAAAAAGTAAACAAGTTATATATATAAATGTATATATGTGTGTCTGTGTGAGAGAGAGAGAGAGATCAATCTAATCGTTTAAATACAAATCAGCAATAGACGTGATATGAATTTGTACAGGTTTTGACTGATATATAATAATGTGTACTAATAACTATGCATGCAGTGCTGCGCGCAAACGAGCGGCCGCTGGCCGTGGGCGCGCGGCATGGCATTTCCGGCCACGTCCTGGTCTAAAGACTACAGTAATAAGGCGCCGTGCTATATATTTGTATGTGCATCATGTACGTACATATATGGGTAAAGGTAAAGAGAGAGGCCGGGCAAGGAGAGAAATATGAGTATGGTGAGGGGTTGAAGGCAGGCACGGCCTTTCCAGCCCTACCCACTGCGCGTGATTCACGGCGGCGTTTCGCCAGATTGACGATGCATGCAGTTCGTAATGCCATGGCAGAAGGTCCAGCCGCAGCAGCGGCTGCATGCATCCTCCGTTAGGTGGCCAGCCATGAGCCAACGCTTACCCCATGCCTAACTGCGTAAATAACGTGAACAGGACCCTCTCTCTCTCTCTCTCTCACTCTCTTCAGTGACCGTTTCCTAATAAGTCATGTTCTTTTTTGCCGTTGTTTGCTTGTTCATTTGTTTGGCGGCATTTGCATGCCCCATGCCATGCTTGTTTTCCCAGCTTCGCACGCCATGTCGTGCACCTCGCCCTGCTCATTCACCATCTCTCTCTCTCTCTCTCTCTCTCTCTCTCTCCCTCTCTCTCTCTCTCTCTCTCCACGATTTGTTTGCGACATTAGTAAACAGCGTCAGCAAGACATAGGGTAGTTACCGAAAAAATAAGAAAAACATCGGTATGTTCCAATTGAAAACAAAAGTTTATAGTGTCATCTATTTTAATAATTGAAAAAAGTGATAGATATTTCAAAATGGGCATTGATATATGACATGCATAATAATTGTATTAAAATTTTTAAATATTAATATGTGAATGTTAAGAGGATGAGGTATTTTTTCTTTTGAGAATATACACTCTCGTGTTTCTTTTTGAATATGCAGAACATACTGAATGCTAATGCGATACTGTTCTATATCCAAATTTCAACAATGAGGATATCCTTCAAGGCTAGCTTACCAGGGATCGATACCCGGCATCTTTCAATATTCGAAAATAATAAATGGCAAATGCATGAAGACTTTATGGGCTGGGCTGGAATTGTTAAAATATTGACTGGGCGGACCGTTCCACTGATTTCTTCTTCTCTTACTTTTCCACTTTTAAAAAGTAAAACATGGAACCAAGTAACATGACAAAAAGAAAACGGTCATTCTTGATGAAATAATTACCTATCTTGCCAATTCAACATAGAGAATATACATCGAAGAACAATTTCGACCATATATATTTGAACGAATTGTCTCATTGTTCGACTACCACTCATTTATATTTATGCACACAAATATGAGGTTAGGTTGTGTTTGTTTGGTGT
This sequence comes from Pontederia paniculata, assembly GCA_001647135.1. Lineage (NCBI taxonomy): Eukaryota > Viridiplantae > Streptophyta > Magnoliopsida > Commelinales > Pontederiaceae > Pontederia > Pontederia paniculata. Next base: position 26,601 of record LTAE01000101.1, on the reverse strand, counting down.
AAATATTTTTCAGAAAAATAACTTTTTGACTTTCTTGTGTTTGATAATTTTTTTTTGATCCAGTAAAAATATTTCTCAGTTTATCAAAAAATTTATGTAGAAAGTTGAAAAACTTATTTTCTAAGAAGAAATTTCTTTTTTATATTCATCTCTCTTACAATATATATGTCTTGTGTAGAGAGATGTATTAACGTGCATACACAAATTGTTATTGCACCCTGAATGTACACATTCAGGACTCTTGAATTGGTATATGATTTTAATCTAAAGATACATATTATTTTTGTTTGGAGCCGTGGGATTGAAAGTGCTATTGATCCAAGGGCTTAGAATGTGTGCATGCACGCTAATATACTATATATATATATATATTTCTGTTACAAAATCAAACATAAAGAAATATTTTTTCTACATAATAGTTTTCCCGCAACTCATCTTTGAAATGTTGCCACCAAAAACCTAACAAGCCAGCATCAAAATGCGATTCTCCTGCCTTGGGAAAACATTCTCCAGCATGTCATCCAAGATGACATGGTCGAGGAGTCTTTTAAATGCTCATCACCGATGACGCTGATCCATCGTCAATGTCGCTGATCCACTCCGCTCATCGACCGGCTCCGCTTCTCATGCATGTTGTCATTAGGCACCTAATTTGCATTTAGAAAACTAAAGATCAAATAAAAAACAAAAAAATGCCATATTAATTATTCTTCTTAGAAATGAATATCATATATCCTTTATAGTAGGTCAATTTATATTAATGTTTTCCTATCCAAATTTAGAAAAAAAACAAAGTGCATGTCCAAAGCATGCACTACAATAAAAACAAATTTTAGTGAGCGAAAATTTGCTTGTTAATTACTCGTCAATTGCTTGCTAAATGAATTTGCGAGCAATTAACGAAAAAAATTTGCTCACTAAATATAACTCGTAATTTTCATCCAAAATATTTCCTCGTGAAAGCTCACGAACTACTCGTTATTTACATGCAATTTGCTTACCTCATTGTCACCGAAAATGTTTATTTTTTTAGGGTAAACAAATTTGTCGGATGTTTGCTCGTTATTTCCTCGCTAATTCTTCGTAAATTGCTTGTTGTTTCCTAGTTAAATACTTGTCGATTCCTCGCAAAAGCCCACAAATTTCCTTGATAATTACTCACTAAATTGTTCACTAAGTTCCTCGCTAAATATCCGCTAGATCATCGAAGGATCCTATCAAAAATTGTTCGTTAGTTACTCCCTATATGATCACAAATTTTCTCGCTATTTGTTCATTATTTGCTCACTAAATGCTCGCTAATTTTAATTTTTTATAAAATATATTTAAAAATAAACAAAAATCCAAATATGTAATAAAAATAACAATCACATAACATAATAACCACAAATCACATAATATCAACATCATAGTCACATAACATGTGAAATATCAAGTGCGATGAATCAGAATATTCAATATGTTAAATGCGAGAAATATAACATACATAGTCATCGTATCATAATATACATATTCTACTCCTCCTCATCCTGATGTCATCTAGAAGGTGGATCGATCCTATCACATAAATGTTGATAAAAATACTCAATCATGAGCCTCACACTAGACTGTATGCACTCATCTACACGGTCTTTGTCTCTTCATAAGGAATCGAAGGGACATTGGCTGAACCAGATGGATGACTAGCAACATAAGTAATGCTCGTGATGCAAGATGATATTGGTAAGTCATGCGACTTCATGCCATATCGCTACATCGACCTCAAGAGGTTATGGGGATGAATACTTCTATGCTAGAAGCATATCATAATTATATTGAAAATGATAATAATTGACCTCACTTTTCATTATTAAAAAATTTTTTCAGAATAAATGATTGATGGACTAAAATAGTGTACAGACTTTATAAAATATAACAAAATATGATCTACTCCTAGGATTAGGTTATTAGTATACTTATTAGTGTGCATCTTCTTGTACAAGTCTCCATAATTGATCTGGATTTGGCTCTCGTATTCCTCTAATAAATATTATCAATGTTACATCATTATAAAACTAATATATAATTAATAATAAACTTGTCATGCATTTTTTATGTTTTACAAATCCCATTGATTCTAGTGTGTGTTTTGGTAATTCAGGCATAATTGCTCTATTTTATTTACTCACCATCGATCGTTCTTTTCACTTTCATCACTTTTACAAATAAAAAGAAGTACAAAATATTATTTTAAGAATAAAAATATAATATTATTTTATATCTTTTACGGCTTACCAATGCTCACATAACCAAGCCCGAACATCCCAAGCTATTACTATTGGTGGATTATTTTTTGCTTTCATTATATTACCATTAGTTGCTTTTAGTGCAACTCCACAATAATTGTATCGAATATTGCTCAATATTTTGCTAGCAACTGATGAACAAAGCATTTTAATTGTCATATCAAGGAGGCCTTCTTTAAATTTAAATTTGGCTTATGTAAGAAAAAATATTAGTTATTTGATAGCAAAAGCATATTGAATATTCAAATATATATATTTACCTTGAAGTCATTATACATGGCTTTTCTCAAGTCCATTGGAATTTGTTTCCATGATGATGCCTCAATAAAGAGATGACTAATGACGATATTAGTGATATTTCTAACAACACATCTCAGTATGAAAGTAGTCCTGAAATAAAAAAAGAATATATAATTAACACTTAAATAATATTTCAATTAGTTAAAAAATATTGAACTATGAGCTTCATAGGGTCATAAACTATAATGTCACTAGGAGGAATGACCCCATATGATAAATTCTCAAGCCCGACTACCAACAATTGTTGCAATGAAGAACTCTCTGATATAATGTACAAGTTAATAGTAAAATAATTCAATAGAAAGTCAATTACATAAATAATAACTATTAATTACTAGGTGTTAGAGTGTCATATATGCTAGTCTCGCCATGCTCAGGTATCCTAAACGTGGAATGAGCTCTACCATATCCTCTGTCACAAGTAGTAAAAAATTGTAAATAAAAACTCATGAGCAAAATAAAAATGCTTTTAAGTTCTCAACAATGAATCAAATGTTTCTTCATCTACACCATCAATTTGTATCGATATTAGTGTTGTCGTCATTAATAAATATTTATCTTCTATGTTTAATAAAGAATGTTCTCGTTTATGTTAATCGCTTTCATTGGATCATCTGAATCAAACAATATAGTCATTTTATCCTCCTCAATAACATTGATCATTACAATTACATGATCATCTTAATAGTAATCATCTTGTGGCATCTCATCTCATTAATCGTCACACCTTCTTCATTCATTTTTTCCTCCATGACACCATTATTCGTTAAACATAAGTCAAGACTTAATTCGAACAATCAATTCATTATGGCATCTCATCTCATTCGTCACACCTTTTTTAATGAAGTACATTTTGTGAAATAAACTTGTTGTGCTTTCTTTGCCAAAATGAATTGATTGTTCGAATTAAATCTCGACTTATGTTTAACATTGACGAAAGTCATATACTGGGTCAATTTTAACCCCACTTTGTGGACCAAACCATCGACATTACAGAATGTAAATATTATTTTGTACTAGGTATGACAATTCTAATGTTTCTCAATAATTCCATAATAATCCAACTTATTTTCATTGTACAAACAATGATGGACTCAATGATCGCTATTCATTGTAGATTTGTTTCTTTCATTTTGTTTTGTGTGAAACCTATAGCGATTGACAATAATGTCATTGAATTTATCACTCTTTTCGATAGTCCATAACTCAAAAATTGAATTTGCAACTTCGAAACTGCATCGGTTCATAATATATTAAATATTTATATTAGTTGTAATAAATTAATTAACTTTTTTATATGTTGAAAGATTCTTACACACCTGATGTTTGATGATGCAATCAAATTACACTAACAAGCACACTGGTTGATTAAGTAACAAAGTGAATAAGAGTAAATATGTCGAACCCACGAGGACTAATGTAACTTAACTTATCTAAATTCAAGAGTTGATAGAGAACATTTAAATATGACAAAAAAAATCAAAAGGAAAGATAAAAGTAACTAGATGAAACAATATCAAATAATGTTGGAAGATTAAGGGTTTTTTTACCACTATGTCGAAATGAAACAAATTTTAAACAATATTAAATCTAATGATGAACTAAGAATTGCTGAAGGTGTGACCCCCTAAATAGGTGCAGTCACCTATCTTAAATTTAGATTAATCGAGACGTTCAAGCGAATTCATCCTAAATCAATCTAAATCTATGATGCATTAACATTGCAACTCTTAAACTATTAGCCGTTTAATCAAGTCCAGCTTAACATACCACAGAACCAAGATTCTCAAATGAGTAATCTAGGTCATGACACGAATTGATTTGATATAAATTCAATGATGAATCTCTCATGCGCTTAGAAAGATAAAAAAATGATTACATTAAATAATCAATAATCAAATCAAATAATCACCATGTAGTGAAAACATTAACGATAACAATCATGTTCAAGAAATGATTCATTAAGAAAAGTTCAACCTAACATAGGGTTCACAAATTCCCTAAAAATAACAAAAAATAGGGAAGTTTATCCTAATAGAAGAAGAAATAATCAAACTCTAAATCCCAGCAGCACGACTTTCTCCCGAATGCATCACACTTTTGTCCTTCTTCTTCGTCTAAGCATAATTTCTTTAGCATCTGGCACTGGCTTCAAACATCCCCTCGAATGAGGCTTGGGATGGCTTCAAACATCCCCTCGAATGAGGCTTGGGAATTTATTTATAGGTTTTTAACAAGTTTCATCAGATATGAGAAGTCCTGACTTAGAGAACTTTAATTTCTTTCAGATGAGGCTTAATTCTGGGTTAAATTCTTTGAAAGATAACATTAAACACATTTAAAAATGAAATTTAAATTTATCCCAAAAAGTTTCACGATCCATGACTATAGCTTCTTTTCCATGGCAGCACAACATTACGACCCGTAAACATGGTTGTCACGACCATGACAGTAGCTTTTCTTCATATGGTCGATCTTTCAGGATCGTGAACTAGATTTCACGGCCGTGATTTCATGTTTGTAGCTTATCTCACGGTCGTGACTCTTCAATGTGTCGCCTCGCTCACGATCGTGACTTCGTCTTCATAGCCCATGAGTTCTGATTTCACGATCGTGACTTGTTCCTCATGGCCCGTGAAAATCACGATCGTCCCATCAACTCCTTTCACTCATGATCGTGATATTGCCCGTCATATCCATGACCGAATTTCACGATCCTTCTTCTGCTCATGCTCTAATTATTTGGAGAAGACAAGCAATGTCATGACAGTGACAACAAATTTTCTAGTAATTTTTTGCTGAAATTATTTTCTACTGTCTTCTTGCGCCTTTTTACTCTAGATCTTTCAAAAAAATATAAAAACTGAATAGATACTGGCCCAATAAATGTAACATGAAAATCTAAATAAAATTATGCATGTCATGAACAAATTAAGTAGAAATTAACTAAATATGTCATGAAAAATATGCTAAAAGTGATATGCTTCAAACTCTCTCAAATTTAAAATATTGCTTGTCCTCAAGCAAACACAAAGGAAAACTCAAGTCGGTTCCATCATAATCATCATCCTATATATTGATACTTTCCTCCTACCACGCTCTTACATGTGCATCACAAGAGCCTCTCACCTTTACCCGAGTTAGGCTGCATAGAATTCCTGAGTCTCAAACATATTTAAATAGTTTAAGTCTCAACATCATTCAAAAAAAAAAGTCTATCTAGTAAGAGTATTAATGTTGAACATGCAAGTATCAAATAGGCTTATAACTTTTCATATTAATAGTTTTTCATTTATGTGATTCTAGTCTTCAAATAGGGTTTCACAAGAAAGTTGATATAACGAGCTTTCAACCGATGGATCCCAAACCAATTGACATTAGGTCACTAGGATATAAGGGTCCCCTATGGGTGTACTTGCTCGAACATTTCTAGGTTCTGAGTGAAGATTGAATTAGGGTAATCAAGTTGATACTTAAGTATTTCTTCATATTGCACATGGTGGTCCATATAGTGGGCTTTCGATTGATGACTCCCAAGCCAGTCGACTATATGACAAAAGTGTTTAAGGCACTCCTTGAGCTTACTTGCCCTAACTCACCAAGGTTCAAGCCTCAACGCGCTCCTCTTAATATTTTTTCAGGTATTCAATTTTCATATAATGCAAAAATATTTTTTTCTCTAACTTTTTTTTTCTTTCAGCTAATATTTTAGTTTTTCGATAAGCCCACAAGATACTTATATGTTCAATAAAAATATAATCACTATCAAGGCTAAAAGAAGGTTAGTTGAGCAAGACTATCGTATAAGAATTCATAGCTCTAACTAACAGGCCTCAAACTCCAGTATCAAGTCTCAAGTGATAAACAATAAATAGAGTAGCAATTGAATTTCATAAACCTATATCACGTCCTTGAGTTTGACAAGGGAACAATGAAATGCTATCAAAGATTAATAATATGTTAAATGATATTTTTGGATCTTTCAAAATTTTCTTTTTTATTTTTCAAAACAGAAATACAATTCAAAAGCAAATATGCATACAAGCAATAAACATGTAGTACAAATGCAGAACACAACTATAACAAACATGATGCATGCTAATGCAAATTCCCCCAAGCTTGAACTTAACACTATCCTCAATATGAGGCAAAATCAAAGGGTATGAGAAAAAAGATTAATAAAAAGAAAAGGAAAGATCACACCCAAGTTTGTAATTGTATGACTAAATTGCAGTAGAAGCATTGGTGGCTAAAGTTCTTGAAATATATATTTTTTAATATCTTCAATGATATTCTCATGGCAATGACTTAGATGGCTCTATGCTCGATATCCCTCCACATGTTTCAAAAGTTGTGCAGGACTCCTCTTAAGACCTACGCAAAAATAGAACATTAAGAAATTGTGTGTGAGAGAGAGTAATCATCCTAAAAGGAACGACCTAACTAAAACCAAATAAAAACTAAAAGAAAAGAAAAATAAATTGGGTTATCTCCCAGCAAGCGCTCTTATTTATCATCGTAGAATCAACACCTTCAATTTGTGTTCAATTTTGAAAAGGAGGGGGAGTTGCGCCTCAAATGCGAGTGATGATCTGAGCTTTTCCCTTGTTCTAACATTCGAAATTCTCCTCTAGTAGATTGGAATTGGACTCTTTGGTTACCATTATTTGGATGAACTTGGTGCATCTTATTTTTATGGTGCTGCTACTAATGGTGATGATGTTGATGGTGTAGCTGGTGATGATGTAATCTTTTTCTCTTCTGATGGTGGATAATTAGGAGATGATGTCGTAGTGAGTGTTGAAATTTTCGAAGGTGAGTTCCTCCTCAGACTATTTCATCTTCTATAACATATGCACTTGTCTCTTTTACCCTCCACTAAGTAGTCCATGTCTTATGATGATAATATCTTCTTGGATAAAAGTTTTGATAGTGGCATGAACACATGGTAACTGATGGGTTATCCACAACCTTTTGAGATTCATTAATTTGAGAAATCAATTAGCAACTTGCTTCTCTAATGTTTGAAATTTTACTTTCATGTGTTCGAATTTTAGTTGAAACTCTAATGGTTGAGAAGGAGAGGCTTTATCTTTCAAGTTTATTTAATCTTTTAACTTATTCGAGTGTGCCTCCAGATCGTGGATAAGTTGATTTTGTTGAGTAAACTTCCTCTCAATTGTTAATAATAACTGACCAAAGATTTTCACAAAAAAATGTTCTTGCTTCAATTGACAATGTAATGACATCATCTATCTCTGAATTATGTCCTTTAGTCTCTGAAATCTGATTCTCCATCCTTTGTATGTACTATTCTTGTATGGAGACTTTCTTCATCAACATGCCCATCATATGTGTCAACATTGCAAGTGGATCCGTCAATATATCTTCTTTTTGAGATTGACATGATGCCTTGCTGGAGCTTTGTCCCGACAGATTGATGCCAACTTGAATAATTTTCAGTGTGTCTCCTTGTTGATTACTCGATGATGTTCTACACTTCTCAAGTTGGGGGTTTCTCCATGGACTTCATCTTGTTTTAAAAATTTTGTTCTCGCCCTCAAGTTGTGACTTTGATTTTTCTTGTTTCATCGCCATTGAGGGTGCTTGGTTGATCAAAGTTGTGTATTAAAGATATCTCCTGAAAACTCACACAATAATAAGAGAAATGTGAAAGTATATGCAATAAACCCTAGATGATTGAAAACCAAAAATAAGAAGAAAAAAATCCCCAATTAACTATGAAGCTAAACAAGTAAGCTAACAATTAGTCCCTAGCAATGACACCAAAAACTTGATGCGATCTAATCACACTAGCAAGTGCACTAATCGTTCAAGTAATAAAGTGATTAAAAGTAAGGATGTCGATTGAACAAAGACTAATATAACTTAGCCTATCTAAATTCAAGAATTGATAGAGAAAAAATTAATATGACAAAAAAATCAAAAGGAAAGATAAAAGTAACTAGATGAAACAAGATAAGATAAGATAATGTTGGGATATTAGGAATTTGTTTTTACCACTATGTCAAATTGAAACAAATTTTAAGCATAAATCAAATTTAATGATGGACCAAGAATTGCTGAAGGTGTAACCCTTAAACAAGTGCAATTACCTATCTTAAATTTGGATTAACCAAGTAATAAAGCGAATCCACCCTAAATCAGTCTAAATATAAGATGCATTAATGTTGTGACTCTTAAACTATTAGCCACTTAATCAAGTCCAGTTTAAGAGTCCACACAATCAAAGATTCTCAAATGAGCAATTTAAATTATGACATGAATTGATTTGAGGCAAATTCAATGATCAATCTCTCATGCACTTAGAAATATAAAAAAATGATTACATTAATTAATTAATAATCAAATCGAATGATCACCACATAGAGAAAAACATTAACGATAACAATCATGTTCAAGAGAAATGATCCATTAATAAATGTTCAACCTAACATAGGGTTCACAAATTCCTTAAAAATAACAATAAATAGGATGAAAAGTTTATCCCAACAAAAGAAGAAGAAGAAGAAGAAGAAGAAGAAGAAGAAGAAGAAGAAGAAGAAGAAGAAGAAGAAGAAGAAGAAGAAGAAGAAGCAACCAAGCTCTAAATCCCAACAACACGACCTTCTCCTGAATGCACCGACTCCTGTCGCTTCTTCTTCATCTCAAAATAATTTATTCAACATCTGACACTGTCTTCAAGCATCCCCTCAAATGAGGCTTGGATATTTATTTATAGGTTTTCAACGAGTTTAATCAGATATGAGGAGTCCTGACTTAGAGAACTTTAATTTGCATCTGATGAGGCTTAATCTCGGGTCAAATTCTTCGAAGATAAGATTACACACGTTTAAATTGAAATTTGAATTTCTCTTGGAAAGTTTCATGGCCCGTGATAAGATTATCACGATCGTGACCGTAGTTTCTCTTCTATGGCAGCACAATATCACAACCCTTAAAGTTGGTTTTCACGGCCGTGATCTTAGCTTCGTCTTTAGATGGTCGATCTTTCACTGTCATGAACTAGATTTTATTGCCTTGATTTCATGTTTGTAGCTTGTCTCGGTCGCTACTCTTCAATGTGTCACCTCACTCACGGTATTGACTTCGTCTTCACAGCTTGTGAAATCTGATTTCACAGTCATTTGCTCCTCACGGCCCGTGAAATTACGATCGTCCCATAAGCTCTTTTCTCTCATGGTCGTGATATTGCCCATCATGGCCATGACCAAATTCTGTGATCCTTCTTCAGCTCATGCTCATGGTCGTTACATTTCCTGTCATGACCATGACAACACATTTTTTAGTAATTTTTGTTGAAAGTACTTTTTGATTGTTTTCTGGTGTCTCCTTGCGCCTTTTACTCTAAATATGTTGGAAAACACAAAAACTTAAGTAGATACTAACCCAATATAAGTAAAATGAAATATAAATAGAATGATGCACGTCACAAACAAATTAAATAAAAATTTACTAAATATGTCATGCAAAATATGTTAAAAATGACATGCATCATTAAATCCGAAAAGAAAAATCTTCATCTCGAATTTGTAAAATTTGATCATTGGTGATATAATGATTCAAACATCTTTGATATGCTTCAAATTTCCTATCATAATTATGCAAATACAAAATTTTATTAGGATTTTATAAGATTATCAATAATAAATAATTAATGATCAATTCTTACACTAGATATGATTTCACTTCACAAAAGTTGACAAGGACATAATTCTCCGCCATGCTTAAATCATTGTCGTTTAATATGAAAGTATGTTTTTCCTATCGGTCGAGCTGCAAACTTAAAAATTGACAAGAAATTTTTAACAATTTTCACTCCACCATTATGATTCCTCGAAACTTGAGTTCGTCTCATTTGAATTATTGGTTCAAAGTATAATAATACCAAATCAGAAACCTCCTAAAAAGTATGCTTCAAAATTGATCCCTCAATCTTTACCTTACTTTTTTACTTTTCATTTAAGATATAGGATGCATCTCGCAAATGAGTACATCCATCTAAATCCTACAAGACCAACAATATTTGTTTCATTTGGAAGACGCATGACCAAATATTTCATAACATAAAAAAATAATGGTGGAAATTTTTTTCTGCTTTGCACAAAGTCATTATGATCGACAATTCAAGATGCACTATGTCATTCTACGAATTCTAGAGGAGCATAACTCTTTGAAAAATATGTTAAATTCAATGATGTGCTGCTAAATAGATTTAGACAAAAATTCCCATAAGACAATGAAGATTAATATATGTATAAAGACACGATAATCATGACTTTTTATTCGAGAAATTTTACCTTCATCGACATTTATACCATGAGATATATTACATGCATATACATCGGGAAATTTCTATTTCTTTATTCATTCTAAAGAAAACTTGTATTGATCACTCGGCTATACACAAGTGGCTTTTAACTTGGCGCACTTTCCATTGTCATGGATAATTCTAATTTTGAACGTTTACATATAACTTTCAAATCCTCTCTTGAGTTGACATTATCTTTTGTTTGTCTTTAATGTCTATCATAGTGTTAAAAATATTATTAAAAATATTTTCTCAACATGCATAATATTCAAACTATGGTGCAATAACTTATGTCCAAAAAGGAAGCTCTTCTTGTCTACTAAACAGTGACTTCAATCCTAATGTAATATGACCAATCTCAGTAAATTGTTCAAATGCTTAAATAACACTAATTCTATTAGTTGATAATATCTTCTCTATGGTTGCCTTTGTAAAAGAGTTCCTATCAAGACACACTGAATGATTGACAAGTAAAAAAATTCTGTGGTAATCAAACCAACACACTTTCCTATCATGCTTCAAATAAAACGAGTTTGTGAAATGTCCACAAATTGGACAAACAAGTTTATCTTTAGTGCTCCAACCACTCAACATTCCATACATAGAAAATTATTTATATTCTACAACAAAGTCATTCTCATTAAAAAAATGCTTATTTATCTGTCATATGTGAAAACACCATCATTCCATAACATCTTCAATTCATTGACAAGAGACCTTAAGTACACATGTGTTCTTACTTAGCGATCTCAATGTAGGAATCATGCAAGTAGAAAATATGTGTTCTCTTCGCATACACATACTTGGTGAGAAGTCATAAGATGTCATATAAACTAGTCAACAAGAATAAGTTGAACCACTGATTGGATTAAAATCATCAGTGCAAAGACCCAATCTAACATTTTGACTTTTTGCTATAAATGTAGGATAAGTTGTATTAAAATATTTTCAAGCTTCTGCATCTAAAGGACATGTTATAATTAATGGATCACTATGAAGTATATTTAGACAAGAACATATGTTGTAATTTAGGGAGTAAAGAAAGATATCTAAACATTGAAAAAAGGAATATACTTTTGACTGGTGCTAAATTTTTTCTTAAGTTTGAATCGGAGCTCTCCACAAACAAGAAAACTTTTAAATTCTATATCCACATTGTAACACAACATGTAGTGATTACGGCAAGAATCAACTTTGGTATTCTAGCCAAGTTCACTCATAATTCTTTAGCACTTATAGAATTTTGTTGTAAGTTTTTTTAAAATCAGGTAACATACTTTTAATAATGCAAATCATTGTATCAAAACACTTTTCTCTTATATTATACTCAGATTTTAAATTCATCAATTATGACACAAAAATTGTGCAGAAAAAAATGCTTTATTTTTCATAGCCATCCTAAAGAAGCTCATCAACATTTTTTAGAAGGTTAAATTTTTTTGAAGCTATCAGATTTGAATTTTTCTGGATGTTTAGTTTATTTTTATTGTTTATGTCACCAATTCTGTAACTCTCATTGTATCTTTGTATGCATTGCTCATTTTTATATCATTTTATGGCTCAACAATTAAAGAATTTTCATCTCTTCATTTATCTTCACCATGCTAGATTCAGTTTAATTAATTCAACAAAAACTCTTTGTTATATAAATTCATCTCCAACATAAATCTTGTTTTCCATTTGTTTGTTTTACACTTTTCACATGGACAACAAATGCGACCAAAGAAATCAGCCATATTTTACTCTTCATATGCAAATTTCAAAATTTATGTACTCCATTTTGAAAATCATCAGTCACGTAGCAACAAAAAAAATCAACTTAAATTTGGTCTCATTGTTTCTAATAAGTTGATGAAATTAAATATGTTTATGCCTAACAACAAAATAATGTGAAATTGCTTAAAGTGCGTGGCATGCGACCGATTTCCTTACACAAAAGATTAAATATGTAAACATACTGAATTAAGCTCCTATGCCAACAACTACTTTCTAAATTCAAAAAATAGTTCACCTTCATGCATTTATTCTTTGCAAATGATGAGACAAGAAGAGGTTTATTTTCAAATAGCTTAAATAAGACATGAAGTTATCTATAGTATCTATGTGCGCAAAAGTTATAACATTCATAAAAGTCAACGATACATGCAGAAGTAACTAATGGCTGCAGGTTTGAAACTTTAAGGTTGGAGCATTGTGAGACTACCAAAAAAAACAAATAAGGAACATATCAAGTACCTTTCAACTAACATGAGAACAAACCTTTAGCAAGAGAACAAGAAAACAATTTAAGGCAATTTACAAGAGAAAGTAGTTTAAAATTTCTTTTATTACATGTCATCAAACAAGCTGAGGAATCAAAAGAAAAATGCGTCATTTACTTAGATATTACAGCAAAATTATAGATAAAGAAAAAAATTACCAAACCAACAAAATCTACAACATACTATGCAATGCCCGTGTGGGTGCAGCCCACGTGCGAGAGTGTGCATAGAGGCAGTGCGCAGGAGATAACTCTCGTGTAGGTAGTGCCCGCACGGGCACTACCCACATGGGCGTAGCTCTCGCAGGGGTGCAAGCTGCACGCGGGCATTGCCCACACGGGCGTTGTGCTTGCGCAGGTGTAGCCCTTGTAGGAGCTAGGCCCGTGCAGGCACAACCCGCGTGTGAGAGCTACACCCATGAAGTCGTTGAGCACGAGCGTGCTGCGCCTTGTGTGGGCTGGCATGCGCGGGCATTGCTTAGCGTGGGCGGGGACCTCACTAGAGTGGCACTCGTGCGGGCGCTTACCTAGCACAGGGATTGCCACGTGGGGAAGAAGGAAGGAAAAATTTGTTGAAAGTTTAGGGAAGTTGAGGAAAGTTATAATGGAGGATGCAACTTGAGGAATCTCTCAATTATGTCTTTGGAAGGATAATGTTGTTTCCATAATGAATGCTCGGACATTTGAGTATTTAGATTGAGTTTTGAGTAGTTGGCTCACTTGGGGCTCTTGTCTATCCAAAGCCAGTCTGAGGGAGACAAAACATGGACATTTCTTAGAGGGATCTACATTTAGATTACCATAAGTAAATTCATCTTGAGATACATAAACATGAAAAGCCTTACTTGATTTTTCTCGGATGGAACGAGTGTTCGTGACGGTACACATAGACCTTACATACTTTATAGTCAGCTAGAAACTTTTATCCTTAGGCTTTGATACCTAACTTTAACACCTCCAGAAGCCCACTCCAAATACTTATTTGGAAAACTCTTGGAGACATTACTCTTATCTAATCGTTCTTACCTTGACTTGACTTTTAACCCTTTTGTGGTCAACATCTTGTACACTTATGCAAAAGTTAAAGCTAAATATAAAATCCTTTCTTTTGCGATAGTCTTGGATTAAAATAAAGAGTAGAGTCACATAATCCAAAATAAGCTAAACTTAATATCATGATATCCAAAAAACTAACTATTATATCATTATTATATAATAAAACCTAACTTCACTTTGATCTGTACAATATCAAAGTAAATTACAAGTAAATTATGTGAATGATGCTTGCATAATATAACATGTTTTTAAGCTTGCATTAGGCATGGTTTGAAGTCATTTTGGCATAGCATGCATCTATTTTGGTATTCATTTGTATATATTTCTTCAAGTATAGAATTTTCACCTGTTTCAATGCTTATTTTGCAGAAAACAATATGAAGAGACTAAAGAAAGGCTTGGAGAGACTAAACACAAAAAAACAATACATTCACAACTCAAAGGATCAGGAAATTGAAGTGTCACGAGCCATTACTAGGCATTATGGTCATAATAAAGAGCTTGCATCATTAAAGGTTTGATTTAACATGCCATGATGAAGTGTCACGACCTCAACAACGAGCATAAAATCTAACACATCAAACGTAATGGGCCGCGAAGATCATACGGGTCGTGACACTCAAAGTCATGACCACAACCATAGAAGTTACAACCTGAGAAACAATGCAAATTTCAGCATATAAAAGTAACGGGATGTGATCACCATAAGGGACCATTATAAAGGTTTTCACGGGGGTGCAACAAGGATTCATGACTTGGGCAGCACAAAGTAACATCAAAGTTTTGATTCATCATGGGCCGTGAGAAGAAGGATCTACACCCACCAAATTCGATCATCGCTCGATTCACGAGCCGTGATATCCCGCCATGGGTCGTGACTACTTGAGCTTATATGGCAACTTCAGTATTTACATATTGTGTGATTTTTTACAGGTCATGAAGAATGTGCAAAAATGTATCTTTGGATGTTTTTGAAGGAGTTTAAATGCCAGAAGGATTTGTATCAAGTCTAAAGCCTTGGGGAATGAGTTGAGAAATTTTTTGAAGATTTGAAAGTGTTTTATAGGGTTTTATCACAACCGTTGATCGAAAGAGGAACATAAATGAAGGCCCTAAGAAACCCTAACCTGAGATGTGGGGTTATGAAAAGACTTCTTTAAAGACCCGAGAATGGATGCTCGGAGCCGTCAACGTGTACTTCAATGCCAGGAACAAAGGAGCACTCCAAAGGGCTGTCAAGGAGGAGATTAAGCGGTACACTCATTAAGAAGATCATAACACCATATCATGGGTCATAACACCATATCAAGGCTCGTAAGTTCCTTGAAGAACCAAGAACATACGCGATTCATGACCTAAGCCTCCATCTAACGATTTTGATCATGAGTCATCATGAGATCTATCATGGGTCATTATATCTGTCACGACAGGATAACCCAAACACACCCCAATTCATGGTCTGCAATCCTAGCCGTCACCACCTAGTTTAACAATTGTTAGCTGTTGTCATAGGTTATGAAGGAAATAATGCCTCACCAGTAGTGCATAATGGCCAACCACTTGATAATTAAGTCTTCATGGGCAACAACGCGTTATATCGATGGATCACCTACCATATACGACCCTCTTTAACGCCCTATGACACCCTTTCACAACCCACGAGACCACGAGTTAAAGTTCCCATTTAATGCTATGCACATTTCACGTCCCATAACGCTCAGATTTCACGCCCGCAACCACCATCACGACAGCCATAAATATGCTATTTTTGCCTATTTATACTAACATTTGTGCAGGGCCTTCTTCTCCAACATCGAGGTCATCTTCGCTAAGCTTTCATCCATCGATCTGAACTGGTCATCTCTGACAAGCTCTACTTTGAAGCATCCACGGACGCACCTCCAACACCAACACATCCAATGGTGCACTTTACAACCATGCTGCAACGGCAATCCAAAGGTTGCGCGCACGCATCTCTAGCCACACACTGCCAACTCATCCAATGGTGCACTTTACAACCATGCTGCTCTTCTGCATCTTCTTCGACGTTGATGATTCTGCAAACCACTTTTCCATCTCATGAGTCGTTACGTTTGGTTATGGGCCATGACAAGTCTATTCAGCCGTGGACATCACACTGCCTCATGAGCCATGACCTTCAAATGCGCATTATCTGAAGTTGTTCCCACATCCGTTATAGAAACTCATGAGAAACAACATCACCTTTCATGGGTCGAAACTAGCTGTCATGACCTATGACTCTCTGAAGTAGAAGAATCAGCATTACTGACGACACCGTGATCGCGCCTCATGAGTCGCAACAACCTCCTATCACGACACGTAACACCTATACGGGCTGCGAGACGACATTATGGCTAGTTCGAGCCGCCTAAAGCACAATAAATTGAAGACACACCATGCCCAACCAGAGCCATTAACTGAGGAGGTAGTCCCTGGACTTATCCAGCGACCATTGCAGAAGAATCAAGAAGACTGGGCACAGAGTTTGAGCCAATACCATAGCCCTTCTTTCGATTGGCCTCACCAGATTCTCTCACGATGCCATGATGATTGATTATAATTTGCACAATTTCATGTTCCTGCTATTTGACAACATCGTTCTCGACTTCTTCATTTGAATGTGGCGGCGAATCTATGAAGCAATCACATTTGAGTTCCTAAGATTGTTTGAGATTAAGAACATTACCGCCACAAGAAGGCACTCCTATTCTTTCCAACTATTCAATACTCAATTCTCGCTCTCCCTGACTTAGTTCAATGCCATTTACCACTTCCCAGATGAGAGCCACATGCGAGCTCCACATGAGTTTGATGGAGGAGAAGTCTGGAAGAGAGTCATGGGGGTGGATCACCTCAATTACCAGGTGGCAAAGAGTATCATGATATAGAATATGGTGTTTTGATATGTGCACGGATCCTTTCTAGCACCATCTTCAGAAGAGGTGACAACAATGGCTTGATGTTTGAACCCGAGCACTTTTTCATCTACTGTATGTGATGCATGCATTTTATGACATGTTTTAGGACCTGCATTAGGCATGATATCGAGTTATTTACGTATAATATTCATCTATTTTTATCTTTATATGTTCATATTGTTTCAAGTCCAAAATCTACTCTTATTTGGTGTTATTTTGTCGGAAATCACTTGGGGAAGGCTGAGTGGACCCAACATTGGAAAGGAACATGTCCACGAAGAGAAAATCATCATCAAGAATCCATCACGGGCCGTGATAGCTTGTTACAGGCCATGATGAAGTAGATATGATAAAGGAAGTCCATCACATATCGTTACACACATATCTCAACCTTTACAAGAGGCATAACCTTCAATTCAGATCATTACGAGCGGTGATGACCCATCATGGGCCATAATGATGGAGATCACGACCGCAACATGCATATTACGACCCTTACAGGAGCGGCGATTTCGACATTGCATATATCACGAACCGTAACATTCTATTATGGGTCGTGAAAGTACATATCATGGAGCGTCACCACGTATTACAATTTCGACAGAAGTGGCTGATTATCGAAAAGTTCATCATTACGGGTTGTGAAGGAAATAATGGGCCGTAAAAGAAGAGCAGGATGTTTATTCAACGCTCGAGTTACAGGCCGTGACAAATCATCATAGGTCGTGATGACTTGAGAGATCACATAGACTTATATACTTATGGGTCGTGATATCCTTTCACAGGCCGTGATGAAGGTACAAAATTTTACATGGTTGAGATTTCGATATGATTTAACAGCCAAAGAGATTGATATTTAATCTGGGAGTTCTATCATATTTCTGAGATTTGAATAAGTTCTTATTAAATTTCTATCATCACCATTGGTTCAAGAAGCAGATTTGATTCAAGGGTTCACATGCAACTATGATTTGGCCATAGGAAACCCTAATTGGGGAGAAGGTATAAAAGAATTTAGTCTACAAACTAAGATGGAGGCTGGGGGATGCTATGTGAGAGAGCGAGAGCCGTCAACCGGAGCAAGAAAGCCAAGAACAGAGAGTTATTTCGAAAGACTACCGGAGAGGAGTTGGGATCAAAACACTCGTAAAGAAGATTGCCCAGAGCCCCTTTCGTCATCTTGAAAAGTAATCCTTTGTCTACCTTTGTTGGGCCGAAATATTTATTGTAATTAAGACAACTTATTCTGATGGTTTCATAATGTTATCAACATAGAACATAAAATAACCATACCAGAATCTATATAACGAGAAATCCAAGAATGGATCACACAAGCTCTGTCTGAATCCAACTTCATTCACCATGGCCATCTTGAATTTCTCAAACCAACGCTCTGGGTGCTTGTTTAAGATCATAGTTGGCTTTCTTCAATTGGCAAACAAGGGACGGATCGAAAGTCTGAAACTCTGTATTAGTTTTATTCTTCAATAGTATTGCCACTATAGAACTTATATAGCCCTCGAGACTTTTAGTTGAATTGATTCTTTATGAACATGTTTGCCTAAGATTTCAAAATTTGATTTATTGATCATTATTTGTGCAGCATGGTCAATCTATTTTCAATTCATGTCCTGCGGTTCTGATTCGTTAAGGACGTTATCATTTGTACTATTACGTCAACCCGTTAAGGGTGATTTAATAGTCTAGGGAGACATTCTACTACATCTTGTATTGACTTCCTGAAGGTAGATCCATTAAGGGGTATTCTCTAGATTGTTTATTATAAGATATTTGAGTTAATCGTTAAGAGAATTCATAACTTACATTTTTCTAACCATTTGAAGATTCAATGATTGATTTTCATTGTATATACGTCAGTTGTACAAACTTTTGAGTGTTTATCTTGAGTTTAGTATTGTCAAGGCCCTAGTCATCATCCCTTTTTACTATGATTGATTATATTTATATATTATTACTTCTCTAAAATACTAATCCTGAAATCATTGTTATCTCCTATTAGCCCCTGAAGTTAGATTTGATAGTTAAACTAATTTCTCGTGGGATCGACAACTCTTACTCTTTACACTTTATTACTTGAACGATTAGTGCACTTGATAGCACATATTTGTCTATGTTTGCATTTTTTCGCATCAAGTTTTTGACGTCGTTGCCGAGGAATTATCTTTAACTACTATTCTGATTTCAAGCTACTTTGAGATTTTTATTTTCTGTTACCTTCACTTTTCCTCTAGTGTTGTGTAAGGTTATCAGGATATACTTTTTGTACACAACTTGATCATCGACGTGCACATCATCACACCCTCAATGATGAAGAAGAAAGCGATCAGTAATAAGCAAATTGAGGAGAACAAAGAATTTAGAATGCTAGACATAATCCAGACTGAGGCAACATCTATGAAGCCTCAACAAGACCAAGTGGAAGATCAATCCATGGACCTGTTTACTAGCAACACAAACATGATGAATTCTATGTTTAAGAAACTCCATACAACAAGATCAAATCACAAATTTGAAGAGACATACATCCAATTTAAGACAACAGAAAAAAATACAAATGACGTCAAGACATTAACGAAGCTCAGAGCAACCTTTTAGAGATGGTTGGCCAATTTATCACAACAATTGAAAGGCGACTAACATTGCAAGACCAACTAATCCAAAATCTGGAGTCAGAGCTGAAAAAACTAAAAATAATAAAGTTATCCAACAACTCAAGTGTCAACTCAAATTCGATGACTTAGAAGCACGACTACATGCATTAGAGAGTCAAGTTGCATAACTGGTTTCTTAAAATGCTAAATCTGAAGACATTGAGGAGGACTCAACATTCATCATATGTCCATGCCACTATTCATACAAACGAAGATAATGGCCTAAAAGAAAATTTTCAATAATGACATGGATTACTGAATGACATGTCAAAGAGACAAGTGAATATATAATCGAAGATGGGAAAGTCAAAAGGAGGAGTTACCTTTGGATTTTCCTATTACTCCAACATCACTGTCTCCAATTCAGACACCACAAATTCTACCAATGCAGCTCCAGACAATATCACTGACTATGGATCCACCGACGTTGTCAACGCAATTTTTACCGAACAAATCTAAGGAACTATTAAATTATAGACAAGCAACAACAATGCAATGGCGGCCAAGGAGCCTCTTAGTTAGACGAGACTAGTAGCAGCAAAAGCCATAATGTCGACCAGAGAATGCTGCTATACTTAAAGACTTAACAATGGAAAACAACGGAAACATAGCAAAAACAATCCGTGACAACTTCAATCGCATTTGCTGAGCTTCGCCATGACGAGCATTAATGATCACATAAAATACTCCTGGTGAGATTGTTCCTTATTGCTTACTATCATTTTTTATTTCAGCATCCCTGATAAACCTCAACATAAATTGAACCAAGTCAAGCTAAATACTATAAATTAGAACTAATCTACCTAAACCCTATCTCCTTAGATAGAATTTTTCTTTTTTCTTATCTTAGTCCTGGTCGAATCCTCAAGGCATCTGGTTGTCTTAGTCACCTATTTTTAGCCCTATCCACATTCTCCTCCTACATCACAGAAAAATACACCTTGTCATGGGCCGTGAGACCAAAAGTTACGCCCCACAACAAGTTATCACAGCCAGCAACAAGCCAACTCATCAACACTTAAATTCATCACGGACCATGATACCACATCATGACCCATAACATCTAAAGGCTGATACTTCTAGTTGAGCTCATGAGCCATGACATCTTATCACAGGCTTAGCAACAAGACCCTTTAGTGACCCAATTTGATTCACGGGTGATGACCTTATTTAACGGGCCGTAAATTGAATTCTCGACACTACATATGAAACATAGCGGGCCATGACATCTCGTCACTTGCTCGACAATGGTCTCTTATGCAAACTATCAACATATCACGAACCATGATCACATATCACGGGCCATAAGTCTCCTCGGTAGTCAATTACCATCTGAAATCACCCGATACACGACCCATGAGAATTCAGTACGGCTGTCCTCTTACACCGTTACATCCCCTCACAGACCGTAATGATGCATCACGACTCGTAAGTTAAAAAAATCCCCACCCTGAACCTCTGAACTACCCGATTTACGACCAGTTTCAGTTCATCACGAGGACCATACACCATAAAACGTATCCTCATGGGCTGTAATGTTTCATCACGTCCCGTAAGTTACAAGTTGCAGCTGAGCTTACCCTTGTTTCACCCGACTTACGGGTTGTTACATTCGTATTTAATTATCTCATAATAAACTTGAATTATCTCATAACCTGTACCCATTCGCATTTAATGCCCCGCGACAAAGGATCACGGCCACCGACGTGGTCTAACTCGAAGTTCATGGCCCATTAAATACACAGATGCCTCGTAACAGACAATAACGCCTCGGAACAGCCGCAACAACCTCATAATGGACCGTAACTCCTCGTAACGTCCCATAACCCACTTGATTGCTGTTTTTACAATTAATGCTGATGCCGAGCTTCCCACCTCACAACCATCGTCATGGCTGAAATAACTGCTCATTCATTTGTCTTTATATACTTACCCATTTGCAAGTGAACTATCTCGTGTAGATCCGGTGAAGCTTGTTCCAGCACCACCAGCTCCATCATACTTCGACGTCACCTAAACACCTCCGGCTACATCCAATGAAAGCCGAAGGCGATCCAAGGGCGAGTACACATTTCCATTTTACGAGTCGCCATATTCAACGATTGCATTCCACTCTACAACTCCAGCATTGCCTTCTTTGGCATCGATAGCCTTCAACGACCGCAGCCGTCATGGTCACAACCATCATTATGATAGGCGATGAAGAAATCTTCACGACCCGTTACAATCTATAATGGGCTACCAGAGAGGTCTGCACCATCACGACCGCAACCATCGACTTGCAACATCACCATTGACCTACTTATGAGCTGTTACTTAATTGTGTTACCTCCCTTAGTCCCCTAAAAGGCATCGACGAAACCATCTGCTACAACCTTCATGCCCCCTTTCACGTGCCGCAAGAATCAGTATTACGAGTTGTAATCCATACAACGACCCATGATCTTTCTGGATCGAGTCTTCTGCAGCTCCTGCCTCAACCTTATAGCACCTCACACCCCCCAACTCCAGCTATCATGACTTGTAACTGCCCTTCATGGCCCGTGACATATCATCGCCAGTTCAAGTCACCCAAAGCGCACCAAAGTTCCTACTCATCGAGCACAACAGGAGCTTGTTATTGAAGAGCAACCTCCATCACATGCATTAGGCCTCATTCCAAGGCCACCTAAGAAGCTATTAAAAAAGACAGAGCACCGAGTGTGGACATATGTTCTCTCTACTCTTCAGCTAACCCAACTAGATTCGCGACGATGACGCTATGATGGAATACAACCTGCACAACTTTGTTCTCATGCTGCTCGGGAACATCGGCTTGGAATTGTTCACCAGCCAATGGTGGCCAACTTTCTCCCCTATTGCGTTTGAGTTCCTGAGCTCATTCGAGATCAAGAATGCCACTAGTGACAGGTTGTCCTATTCTTTTCAGCTCTTCAATACCAAGTTCAACCTCACCCTGATTGAGTTCAACGTTGTTTACCAGTTTTCATACAACGCCTATATGCACATCCTCAAGGATTTTTACGCCAACGACTTCTGGAGGCATATCGTTGTGGCGGATTAGCTTAATTATCAGATTGCAAAGAGTACACTGATCCAAAATCCAACTTTCAGTATGATCTTATCTAACACTATTTTTGGGAGGGGCGACATCGATGGCTCAGTGACAGAAAGATAAGGGGACAATTATTATCGGCGTTCTCATTATCCCAATTGTGCAAGAAATCAAGTTGGACCTAGATGATTTTGACTCATTTGATGATTCAACATTTCTGGACCAACACATAGCCCAAGTGATGAAGTTTGGGGGTATTCGACGAGGAGTCACAATATTATTTTTCAAGGATTCATACATGGTACTCCCTTGTTCTAAAATGGAGATGTTCAACCCCTCCAACAAAGCCAATTGGATCCTGCTGCCCATAGATGCACCTCAGCCGTCGCCATTCATCCCACCGCGCCAAACCTCTGCACCTCCACCGCCAGAGCAGTCCTCCTACATGGATGTGGATCCTTCTAGTGTACAAGTTGCCTATGACTTTTCTTCCATGCATTCTATTCTAACTTCTATGCAGAGCGACACCACGGACATCCAAGATCACCAAGAGAGGACAGAGAACATGATCTGACGCATGCATGACTATCATGTCAATCAGGGCCATTATAGTGCACTGTTGTTTTATCCTCCACCACTGTCACCACCTCAGGAGTAGTCTAGGTGGTGTTTGTCCTCTTTGTACTCTTTACGTTTTTAATGTTCGTTGAGTCTTTGTTTTCCGGCATCTTGTACCCACCCTTAGACTGGGCCTAAACGCTGAGGTTAGTGTTAGGTTTAAGCTTGGGGGAGTTATTCTCATGCATCATATTTTCTTATGTTCTGCATTTGTCATTTTTTTTCTTTATGTACTGCATATGCATCTTTGCTTGTATTGCATCGTTATCCTTTTATTGAAAATACAAAAAAAAAAATTAAAAATTGATAACCCAAAAACATCGAATTGTCTCATGCCTTAAAGTTTTATTTTTCTGAGAGTAATGGTCACAGACATCTTGTTAGATAGTGAAATTTTAATATCTTAGTTTATCACTTATCATCTTAACATTGGGAAATATGGAATGTACAGTGCTTCCAAATAGAATTTCTAGTTACTTAGACTACAATTCCTTGTTTATGTTCTTCATGTCCTTTGTATTATTGATAATAATTACTTCTTTATTGACCCATCAAGTGTATGTTGAGCTTATGACATCAATAAAGTTATATTATGAAATGATTGAAAATTTTATGTTCAAGTAGTTGAGGAGGCTGTGAGATGTGCATCCGGAACCTTGGAGGGTCTACGTTATTAGATCCGTAGGGGTTCATGCCTTGTGACCTAAGGCCATATCGTTTGGGATCCACCGATCGAAAGCCCGCTACATGGACCCCCTTGTGCAATATGGAGAAGCACATAACAGTTAATTCACTGCTGTGATTTGAACCTTAACTCAAAACCTGGGAGAGTTCGGGCAAGTAAGCTCGAGGGATGCTTCAACACCTATTTCCCTAAGTCCATCTGGTCTGGGAGTCATCAGTCGAAAGCCCGCTACACGGATCTCATTGTGCAATCCTATGTGAAGGCTAGAATCTAAAAAGAAAAAAATGAGTGAAAGAAAAAAGAATATGAAAAGTAAATTATTTTATTAAGCTCAATATACACTTATGTCTTCAATGTTGAAATTCTTATTTGATATACTAACCATTAGTGCATGTTAGGGCTGAACTTGAAGGAGTTTAAATATGTCTAAGTACTAGAAGTCTATGCGGTTGGGATTATTTGGAATGTGGAAAGATGTTTTGTTGATAAGTGTATAAATGAAGGGCATGCGAAAGTAGTTATTCTACATGATGGAAGCAATGATCGAAACCCTTTTTATTTTTTGAGTTATGCTCTGAACATTGCTTGAGGACAAGAAAACATCCAAGCTTGGGGGAGTTTGATGCATGCAATTTATAACATGTTTTAGAACCTCCATTAGGCATGATTTTGAGTCATTTTTGCATAGCATGCATATATTTTTATCTTTATTTGTTCATATTGTTCAAGTCCAAAATCTACTCTTGTTTGGTGTTATTTTGTAGGAAATCACTTGGAGAAGGTTGAGATGGACCCAACACCGAAAAGGATCACTCGAAGAGAAAATCATCATCAAGAATCCATCACAGGCCGTGATAACTTGTTATATCCTGTGATGGAGTAAGATATGTTGAAGGAAGTCCATCACATGTCGTTATGCACATATCACGATCTTTACATGAGGCATAACCTTCAATTCAGATCATTACGGGCCGTGATGACCCATCACAGGTCGTAATGGTGGAGATGACGATCGCAACATGCATATTATGACCCTTACAGGAGTGGCCATTTCGACATCGGATATATCAAGAGCCGTAACATTATATTACGGGTCATGAAAATACATATCATGTAACATCACCACATATCACAGTTTTGACAAAAGCGATTGATTATTGGAAAGTTCGTCACTATGGGTCGTGAAGGAAATAATTGCCCGTGAGAGAAGAGCATGATGTTTATTCAATGCCCGAGTTACAGGCCGTGACAGATCATCACGAGCCGTGATGACTTGAGAGATCACAGAGACATATACTTATGGGCCTTGATATCCTTTCATAGGCATTGATTAAGAGCATGATTTCAATATGTTTTGATGGTCAGAGAGATTGGTATTTGATATGAGACTCTAAAGATTGGATTCTTTCATATTTATGAGGATTTAGATAGTTTTTATTGGATCATCACCATGATAGGGAAGCATATTTGATCCAAGGGTTCACATGCAACTATGATTTGTCCTTAGGAAACTCTAGTTTGGGAGAAGGTATAAAGGAATTTCATCTACAACCTAAGATGGTGGCTGGGGGATGCTATGGATAGAGCTAGAGCCGTCAACCGAAGCAAGAACGCCAAGAACAAAGAGTTATTCCAAAAGACTGTCGGAGAGGAGTTGGAATCAATGCACTCGTTAGGAAGTCTAGCGCCCCTTTCGTCATCTGGAAGAGTAATCCTTTGTATACCTTTGTTGGGATGAAATATTTTCTTTAATTAAGACAACTTATTCAGAGTATTCTCTATATTAGTTTTTATTCTTTGATAGTACTGCTACTGCAAACCTTATATAGCCCTCGAGACTTTTAGCTGAATTGATTCTTTATGAACATATTTTCCTGAGATTTCTGAATTAGATTTATGATCACTAACTATGTAGTGTGGTCGATCTACTTGCAATTTATGTCCTACAATTCTGATCCATTAAGGATGTTATCGTTTGTGGTCTGTTAGATCAACTCATTAAGAGTGATTTAATAGTCTAGGGAGACATCATACTGCATCTTGTATTGACTTCATGAGGGTAGATCTGTTAAGGGGTATTATCTGGACTGTTTAATATAAGATAGTTGAGTTACCCATTAAGGTAATTCATAACTTAGATTTTTCTATCCATCTGAAGATTCAATAATTGATTTTAATCGTATATAAGTTTGTTGTACAAAGTTCTGATGCTTATCTTGAGTTTAATATTGTCCAGGCCCTAGTCATCATCCCTTTTTACTATTATTAATTATATTTATATAATTCATCCTGAAATCATTGTGATCCCCTATTAGCCCCTGAAGTTAGATTAGATAGTTAAACTAATTCTTCATGGGATCAACAACTCTTGTAGGATCTGGAATGGCACCAAGAGGGGG
>LTAE01000100.1:86251-118325 GCA_001647135.1 Pontederia paniculata | reverse complement strand
TATATATATATATATATATATATATATATATATATATATAAGATTAAACAAATATTGGCTCCTCCTATTTCAAGTTTTATAAAACAAATTATAATTATTATTATTATTATTATTATTATTATTATTATTATTATTATTTATTAGGTTGTTTTGTTCCGTTTCTGCTATCAGATATTCCTAGTTATGAAAGAATAGAATGGTGGTTGATTGGTGGCCTTACATGGTGCATAACATTAAGATTCTTATCAATCAGTCGTCTCTTGGATTGAGAATTGCTAGGTACCTGCCGAAAGTACTCAACTCATTGATAGGATGCTTTAAATAGTTATATGTTTTTTCTTGAAAGATTTTCTTTAAAAATACTACATTCTCCTAAACTATACTAATAAAAACTTATAATGCTCACATGATTAAAATATTAAACAATATGTATAAAAAAATTGGATATATATATATATATATATATGAAATTTCATTATATCGAATCTATTTTTTTCTAATGTATTTCAAATTTGATCAATGTAAGTTTATTTTGTTCTGTTACTTGGTATAAAATACAACAATATCTGATAAATTCATGAAACTTACACCCTAATTGGAAAAAGTCGGTACATAATTCAAATCATCACATCGTACTTAATTAATACCGTATCAAAATTGTCAAATAACTATTATATCTCTACACGTACGTGCCTAGTAACATCTTATACATACATGATTAATTTTTTTTCCTAATATATATATGGACTTTATCATATATGTTAGTATATCACATAAGATAATATAGGATTTACATGCATGCATCACAAAGATAAAGATATTTGTATGATTCAATCATTTGTCTCAAAATATTACCATCCTAAATCGGAAAAAAAATTGATGAACAGTTTTAATTGTAACAATCAGTAAACATTTATTAAGGTGCCCTTTAGAACACGATGGAATTCACGGCGCGGCTTCCTTTCAACTTGTTGTTCATGATGCATTACCCATGGAATGTTTACGTACATCCATCATGAATGTTTTAAAAAGTATTTTTCTTCGTCTTTTTTGCCTTTAGTGTTTAGTAACTAAAATTGATGAATAAAAAAATAATTCGGATGGATTCAAAATAAAAGTTGTGTTGAAAAGATTTATTTAATATTTCAAAGTAAAAGCTTATTTTTCTTTTACAAAATCATCTTTTTAATATCTTAAATTTTATTTTTTTCATATCTTTGAATAAAAATGTATATTGTAATACTACTTACTTCTACTCACACATTTTTTCCCTCTCTCTCTCTCCATATATATATTAGCGTGCATACATAATTTTGAGCATTCGGTGCAATCAGATCCACATAAAGATATGTGAGATTCAAAAAAAAAAATTATCTATGAGCCTCATATATATGAGTGTAATTGTACTAAATGCAATCTACGTTTACAATTTACAGTTCTGCACGTACATTTTACTCAACAAAAACCTAAACCTAGTATCAAATATCTATATTTTCTCATAATACACTTGCTCTAAGGAAAATACTAGTTAATATTTTATACCTTGATTTGACCTAATTATCTTCTACCAACTTTATAATATGTTATTCATATATTTTTCCTATTCAATGTGCTCCACTTTGATGGCTTGACATTTGGTTCGAGAGTAAATCATTTCTAATGCTCACTTAACCCCTCGTTGGTATATGATCTCATCCATTTTTAATCATTGTGGTTTATTGTGATCAATGATTGTTGTTATTTTTGTTGTTCGAAAATGACACATGCAATCACCAAGAACCATGCTGTATGTAGGATGGTAGAAAGACAGGAATATATAAGCTTTCCAACACATGTACACACACGACCCCCTCAAAAAGTCACATAATATTGGTGGAGGTTTTTTTTACTGTGTTGGAGAAAAAAAAATAGACATGTTTTCTTATCCACTCCAAACTTTTCTGCATAAATAAATTAGTTTATTTATTAATGAAAACATGATGGTAAAAAGGAGTTTGGTGAATAAAATTTAGTTTTACCCCTCAACCAAGCTGTTGGGCGAACAAGCGGATATCATATACGTTAAATTAGATGCATTGGATTTAATTAGGACGGTTGTTTTAAGTTATAGCAGTTTTGATACAAGAAAAAGATTATGTGATTGGGTCCGTACGAATTTGTAATAAGATGTACTAGTAATTAAAAATAAAATGAATATGAAAGTGGGGAATGTTTGATTGAATTATTTTCGGACAAGTTAATCAGTCGTAAAAAACAAATACATAATACAAGTAAATTCCTAAAAACATAAATTGAAGAAAAAAATTATTTTCGTGAGTTATGTGCATTCAGTGCAATACTTACATAAAAATATATGAGGCTCACATTTTCATATTTTAGATAAAAAAAATTTATGTAAGTCTTTTATGTGAGTGTGATTGCATCGAATACATCAAATTATGTATGCACGCTAATACGCTTTTTATATATATATATATATATATATATATATATATCATATTTTTTTTATTTCTTTGAGGAAACATAAATATATTGTTTCTAATTGTGACTTGGAGATTACTAACTAATGTATAAACTTGATCATGAAATCATACCAACTTGGCTATACATGCAAAACATGATGGGAGGAAAATAATAACTGGGGAGGTGGTGGTAGTTGGTAATCATATGGCATCTACCGTTGATCCAACTTATTTTTTCTCTATTATTATTTTTTAGATAATTAATTTTTTGAGCTCATATTTTATCATTAATTATACTTAAGCAAGTATATCAAGCAATACTTGATTTCATTTAGTAGTAACCACACAACGATTCCAATGTATACAAGTAATGCCAGGAAATTAATTGGTAGAAATATATTAACTTCACTACTTTGTTTAGGGCGATGTGGAATTATCATGTCAGGACAGCACTAAAGTTTACGGCACCAATTTGCAAAAAAAAAATTAAAAAAAAGAACAATTAACATGGTGAGAGGCTGAGGCCGACGACCCACTTTTTACCGAACGCGCCTGGACCGCAATCCTCGCTAGGATCACCAGAAGGTCACCTCACCTCTCTTCCGGTTTGTGTCGAAATCAACCAAGAAAAATAAAAAATCACGAAACGACGTCGACGGTAAGCACACTCAGGTGATCAGACACAAACCGTGGGAGCAAGATTGTCAAGATCGAGATGTTACATAAGATCGTAAGAGGGTCATAAGATCGAAAATCGTAAGATCGGATCGAGGATCGTAAGATCCTACGAATTAATAAAATAATATATTTTAATATAAAAATATATTTTTAATAATTTTTCTGCACTCATTTTTTGAATTAGACTTGGATATTATCACAATTTGATCAATATGTTAGAAAATTATATTGAACTTCATCTATATTAATTATTATTATCAAAACTATAAAAAATATTGATTTTAAATGATTAAAATATTTATTTAAGATCGCATAGGATCGGATAATATCGTAAGATCGTACGACATAAATTAAGATCCTAATAAGATCTTACCTATAAGATCCTCACATTAAGATCGAGATCGGTTAGGACCCTCAAGATCGTAAAATCGTAACATCTTAAGATTTAGATTGAGATCTTGACAAGAGGTTGGGCACTTGGGCTTTTGTGCGGTGATCGGACAAATGACCACAGTTGAGGTCAAGGTTACCTGCCGCTTGATTTGGCGAAAAGTGCTGTAAGAAGAAAATATAAAATCCGAAAAGTCTGATTTGTCTGAAATTAAAAAGAAAAAAGGGTATTTTGTTTACTGAAAAGAGAATATATTTCTGTTCTCTCACATGTAACATCAAATAAAAAAATAAGATACAAAAACTATGCTGACAGAAGAGCTTGAACTTAGCAAATCTAATTTCTGAGTCAAGCATAAAAACAAGTAAATACATTTTGTTTTAAAAGAAATAAATCAACAGAATTCATTCTATATGTACCTCCAAATAACAAAAAGACATCCCAAGCCTTCAAAACCCCAGCCAAGCGCATCCAACCCTTTTCCTCATTTTATCCGTCATGGCAGAGAGATACTTTTACTTCAAAAGGAAAGTTTAAAGTTTGGGAACAGTGAAAAAAGAGGAAAATAATACGGTCGAGAAGAGCTACAGTACCTTTCACAAACAACGAATAAAGGCATGCTCCATTTGCTATGACTTATGAACACTATGAAGGAGATACTCATAGCCGTTTGCACATATCGTTTAAATGTTTTCGTCTGCTTACTAATTATTTTGGAACGTAGATGCATATTGTTCTAAACTCTAATAATGGATTCCAGTTATAAATGAGGTAAACAGCTGGAACATGTCTCAATTAAATTACTGCACATAGGCAAAAATGGTGCAGAATAAAGTCCTGAATCAAACTCACATCTTAGAAGAAAGCAAAACAACTAAGCCTACGGCAGTGATGAAGCTCGCAATCATTCCACAAACCAGAACCCAATCCAGAGTTGCTAATTGGCCACTTCGTCCTTTCAATTTTGGCTTGACCGAGAATTTGGTTCCATCACCATGGCTATCCTCGACTTCCTGTAACTTTCTTCTCCTCAGCAATAGAGTTTGAACAGAACTAATAAAATTTCCGGCTCTTTGATTTCTCAGCATGGAATTTTCTGGAACATCATTGGCTGGAGATTTTTCATGGCCAATATCGCCTAATTCCAGTCCACAAGAATTCTGTTCAGCACATTGGCAAGGTTCAGGCTCCCTTGAGCACGAACAATCATCACATGGCTGATTTTGGCAGTGTTCTGTGGCAAAATTCATTGGCAGTGTCCCTTGCCCTGCTTTATGTGGAGTTCCAATTACTTCACCAAAAACAGACCACCTGCCGACAGATGTAATCTTCACGTCCGCCGAGGTACCTAGAATGCTCTCAGGTGCGATGACAAGTACCTGAACATAGCCCTTAGTATGGCCCACCTGCAGTACCAAAAGTAAAACAAATAAATTCAACAAGAATTTCTATTTGTCGGACAACAAAGATTCCTACAAATGCAGCTGCCATAATAACAGAAATTAAAAGAAACATGACAAGTTTACCAAGTGAATTCCATCAGTAGCAATTTCAGTAATCCATATTCTCTCTATTTGACCTTCCATTCCTTTGTACGGGGTAAATGATTCAAAAACAGCAGTCAACTCACGACTACGGTTCTTGACTTCAATGCTAGGTACTTTCTTCATCCGTGCAGCAGGTGTTCCTGGATCAGTAGTGACACATTAGTGGGAAATAATGGCGGAAACAATATGAAACCAAACAGTAATTGTACTAATACTTTATCAATGCTGATGTTCCTCGATGGAACATGTATGGCAAACATGCAGTGCATAATCTTTATGAAACAATATCATATTGATCGACAGAAAATGGAAGGTATGTTAGACTAGCAGTTCCATTATTGCATTGCCATGAATGTATATGGTTTATTATATGAACAAAATCAAAGAAAGTAAACTAAATCAAGTCATCAGTATCAAGATAAAAGTGCATGTCAATGAATTGTGGCAATCAAATGCTCTTCTAACCTGATCAATAGACCTTCCAGAGCATGTCAATATCATCACAGCAAATGGAAAGAGTAATTACATTTTTCTTGAAAGGGAAAACAGCAATTATTAGATTTATGCAACATTAATGCTTCTTAGAGAGAAACAAACATAAAGCACACACATATATCTGAATACACTGTAAACAACTAGACATCGACTGATAACTTTTGTTCGTGCACACCAACTTTGACATCTATAAAAAAATAAATGGATATGGAATTGCCAAGGAACAAAGCTGCACAATTAGACACGTTTATTTAGTCACAATGGTTTATTTGAAGAAATATTGTCATAATGATGCATCACTATGCTAAGGAGCAGGTTAAATGGTAGACGACATTTTTAGGAAAGGTACTCCACCAGTAGATATAGCTAGATCTTGAATACGTAGAAGACTGCAAGCAACCAAAAAAAACACAATCGTAGTTTTAACACTTGTTTCACTATGCTATTTGAACACACCACAAAAACAAATTGAACTAACAGTATCTGAAAAGGACATTGATACAAACCCGGTCTGGGATAAAATTGGGAAATGTGAACTTGAGCAAATTGGTAATCCTTTATAAGATTAACAGTCTCTGCAAAATCTTCAGCAGTTTCACCTGGAAGACAAGTAGTTCCAGAATTCAAATGACTGTTTAATAACTGTGTTAAAAAGAGAACAATTAACTTAAAGCTCTTCAGAAATTATAATAAATCTTGAAGGCAAAGAGGAGAGTTCCCAGAAGGAGATCAAATTTAATCAAGTAGAAAATTTGACAAAGATGATTTATTTACCAGGAAATCCACAAATTATGTCAGTTGCTATTTGCATTCCGGGAACAAGTTCGCACAATGTGTCCACAACAGTTCTGAATTCATTAACATTGTATTCACGATTCATGGCCTGTTAGGTGTCAGCACATTATGTAAACTGTAAAATAAACAGTTTTTTTTGCTTGCAAAATCTGAGTTACTACATTATAAAACTATAAGAAACAAAATCAAGTAGGAAATGTAGCTTATTGTCCAATCTTACAGTCAGAATTGAGTCACTTCCAGATTGCACAGGAACATGCAAAAATGAATAGACACATGGATGGCGTAAAACATCAGCTATCTCCTTCAAATGCTCCAGTATATAAGGAGGATTTGTCATGCCGATGCGAAGCATGGTACTTCTATCAGGAGGAAGCTCTTTGATAATGGCATTCAGTAGAGCTGGAAGATTTGTACCAATATCCCGACCTGCAACAATTTTGCAACTCTTAATCCTAACTGAGTCAATTGCCACAGAAAATGATTAAATGACATTTTTTTTAAAGGATTAAATGACAATTATGTATCGCTTTAAATGCAAAAGGAAACTAAAACAAAGACATTTACATGTCTTGAATCTCTCAAAATAAGAATTCAGGAAAAAGATACAAATATTCCTTTTAAGGCAACAGTTACGAACAAAACTAATATTAGATGCACGGCAATTGCAGGGGTATTATGCAAGCCTCAAATTTATTTTGGGTATCATGCAAGCCTCAACTTTGATGATATGCCAACTTGCCACATTAAGAGGGTGATGTTCAGGAAAAATTACAGACAGCCTCTCTGAAATGAACCGATCTCAACAAGGCATTAAGAGATTCTCTAAAACAAATGGCATCAGAGAAGAACCCTAAGTTGAAATCTATTAAAAAGAAAACAGTATATACTTCATGTTCAAAGAGAAACAATATGAGGTTATAACAAAAGACTTTTTCCGAAGGAGGACAAAAGCCAATTTTTACACTATTTCCATCTCAGGTAAGAGTTCCATTCTTTTTTTTGCCAATTATAGCTAAAGAACAAGAAAAGAAATCTGATTTTACCATAAGCACCAGTATCTTCACTGCTCAACCAGATTTCTTTCACACCTTCAGATATTACAGTTCGTACACGCTCTACCTGCAACAAAAATTTGTATTGAGACTGCCACTTTAAAACTGTAAAAACAGAAATGAGTTAGTATGAACTTACAAGGCTGTCCACAGTGTAACTTCCCAGATGGCCACGAGCATGCTTCGTCTTGCAATAAGTGCATGCACCTAAGCAACCAACATTTATTGGCAGAATTTCGATAAATTTGTTTTTCCTTACCTATTGAAAAGATAAAAGAGAAATGAGGTTGCACAAATTATGGAAATATGAGTTAGATGAAAAATAAGAGATAGCCACAATCACATTAAACAACCTACATTGTTTTAAGAAACTGGGAATACAACAAAAGATTAGGTCGAGATCCCTTGTAAAAAGTGGCTCGTGATAACTGGTGATGTACCTTAGGAAGATCTAGCGATGGCAATGTTTTCCTGCTTAGTAACCGCACCTCATGACCTTTCAAAGTCTCCTCTACAACTTCAACAACACGATCTATTTGCTGGACTCCAATTAGGCTGACACCTTCAAGCTCCTTCAGGTCTCGACTTCCCTGCGGTACACAACCGGCCACTACTAATGGTTTTTTTGCACTTTTACATTTAGAGATGAGAGTTGTCATTGCAGATTGACTGGGAGACTTCACTGTACATCTGTTTCAAATAACCAAAAAAGTTATCAAATTGAAAATTCACTACTTTCTAGAAAATTCATTATCTTCATTTTAGAACAACTACAAATCTTCTACAAAAGCTATTACAAATTAGTACATCCTCAAAATAATTTTAGCATGTTGGTATTGACTACTTTGTTTGAAGTTCACTTTTTTTAGGAACTTTTGTCTTTATGGAACTATTACAAATTACTTTAGTGCACAAAAAAAGAGAGGAAGAAAAAATACAATATGTACACACTATATTCACATTCCAAATACACGCAGTTGCAACTCTAGAAGAGTACAAACATTACTCCTAGAAAAAAGAAAAGAAAATTGTTTGGAGATATCTAGCAAGTAATGCAAACGGTCAGATTCCAAACACAAAGCATGACTGATCTATGAGACAGCTTGATGTAAACACTTCTGAGAACTATTTACACACTAAGTGAAAGGGAGGAGATGCAAAACAGCACATTAGAGTATATAATTGACCTCATAAACAAGAGATGGAAACATATAAAACAAGGAAGAAATAAAGGTTGGAAAATGTGAAACCATTGACTTTTTCTGTCAACGGCCTACTTATGGGAAAGCGGAAGAAATGCCATGCATAACTGATATGAATTATATTTTTAGTAAGTTTCAACAATGAAGTTCATAATGCAACAAGCATCATGTTTATTAACCAAGAAATCAATCAAGCATAAGAAGTTTGCTGATAAGTGAAGCTGGAAAAAGTAAAAAAGCTTTACGTATTTATTAGCCATAAGTCTGCCTCATCAGGATCATCAGTCACTGAATATCCAAACGATGATAGTTGACCGGCCATGTATTCACTATCACTCTGTAAAACAAAAGAAAAGAAAATTGAAATGTTATAAGATGCAACTCTATGATATGCCATCTTAATCCTTGTTGTAATTAGTAATTATAAGGCAACAATAAATACTCATCCCTACTTATTCCTTACACAAAGTGGAGATGGAATGGAATGCTTTTGACAGCACCCAACCCTTTGAGTTTTCCATATTCAAAATGTTAAATCCATCTTAAGATACACGCAAAAATCTAGAAAACCCATCAGAATGGAAAGTGGGAACAACAAAGTTGGAACAGCAACGAAAGGAGTCGTCAAATTCATCTTCTGAGGATAGAACGGAAAGAAATTTGCGAAATTTTTGGCAGATGAATATGAACTTCAACTCTATACAGGTGAACATTTCTGAGACTACATTTAGCTACAGATAGAGTAACGCACACCTCATATGCACTCAATACTACAACATCAACAAGTCATTGGAGTTCAACCAAAGTTTCAAATTTCCATTAAACTAAAGTCTAGCTCTACATTCCAACTCAGGTCACGTTTTTTCTTATCGATGAATTTCTGACAACATTTCTGAGACAGACTACGTCCACAGGCAATTAAACAAACACCTGAGCCGCAGCTCCTTAATGTCAAATGAGAAAAAATGACTTGCCTGGTTATGGGAGCATCCAAAAGTTTTCACGTATATCATCTGCGACACAACGCAACTAAAGCCAATTAGAACAATTAACGCAACAAATGGCGAGAAAGAGGGACAGAGATTGAATGACCTGGGTGCCCGGAATCTGGCGGTCGGGAGAGACGAGGTCTCCGGCGAGGCGAGCCCTGGACTTCTTCTTGGGCTTGATTCCTACAGCAGATACCGGGAGGCGAAATCCCGGCGGAGCTCCGGTGGCGACGACGTCCTCGATATCTTCCATCCCTAACTTGGCGGCTGTTCCCCGGCGCGGGTTTTTTCGAAGGGAAGCAGGTTTTTGGGGAAAGCAATCTTACGGTGCTGTTAACCGCTGGGCCGGTTATAATTTGGGCCGTACCCTTTTGTATGGGCTAAGCCCTCTTCGAGCATTTTGGGTTGGTCTTAATTCTTCAATTTTAATCTCATCCAATTTCCAACCTTTTTTATTTTTTTCATTTGACTTTATGTTTTGTATTATGTTATTGTCATTTTTTAGTGCATTACAAAGCTGTGACACATATATATTTCATAGCCTCATTAATAAACTTAATACTTTCTTTGATATACTTTTGAGTCATTTTTATGTATAATCTTCCAATTTTAATTTCAATACATTTCTTATCCTCTAACTTTTTCTTGTACTGTTAATTCTCCAACTTTATGTATTTTACTTAGTTTATTTTTTTATTGGTTAAATTAAAGGTTCTCTTCTTTTATTAATTGAATACATTTATGTAGATATTTCATATTATTGATATAATAAAATATGTCATATCCATAATTTTTTTAATTAATATCTGTCTTAGATACATAATTGATAATCTCATGTAAAGTGATGCAAAACTAACGCCATATATTTTATTATAATGATGGTGTAGAATATCTACATAGCTACATAGATGCATTCAATCAGTGAAATAAAAAAAATTGTTATAGTTGACAAAAAAGAGGTTACATGAGTAAAAGACATAAAATTGAAGAATAACTATAATGTCAAGAAAAAAAAGTAAAGGGCATGAGAGATCATATGATCAAAGTTGGAGGGTTCCATATAAAAATCATTCTATATGTTTTGGAAAGAGCCGCGCTATGAATTCTGAAATTTTAATACGGAATTTCCATAGTAGCAAATGTATAGGGATGAGATCATTAAATGGAACATTGCAGCGTAAAAATAGATTCTCCTACTAGTATCATTAAAATGAGCCACGTTCCTGGAAATGGTCATCATATGAAGGTAATCGCATGCATGCAATTGAATGTTGCACGGGTAAAATAAATATTGGACGGTGGCGGTACATTGACAGCTCTTCTTCTTTTCCGCGACAAAAGCGACCTCAAACCCCCACTTTCACAGCTATGTGCAGCAGTGGAATCTCCAACGGCCATAAGTTTACGAGGTTGATGGAGTGGTGGATCTGCAGATACATCTCCCGGTCACAAGTCACCACATTTATTTTACATGATGGATGTAAGGACCTAAAATAAAGATCAAGAGTTTATTTTCATATAAATAAAATATGAAAATAGTTATGAACTTATAAGTAATTATCATTTGCATAATTTAAAATATGTTGAAAGAAAATCGTGCGGGATTAAGTATCATGCGGAGCAAAGAAACTCCGTAGGGATCACCTTTACAATTCAAAGTGGATAATATCTGAGGGGTAAGAAAGGATCGTTGTGCTACTCTGATAATACCAAAAAAGCATTTTAAATTCGTGCGAGTCATGAGTCCAAAAAAAATAATATTATGAATGAAATTGAGAGCGTTATGAATTGGTTTTGAAAGAAAATTATGAGGGATTAAGTGTCATGCGGAGTAAAGAGATTTTATAGGGATTACTTTTAGAACTCAAAGCGAATAATATTCGAGAGATAAAGAGAAAGAGTCATTGTACTATTTTAATACTATTAAAGATGTATTTTAAATTCGTACGAGTCATGGATAATTTTTTAAATAGAGTTGGAAGCGTGGACAACAAACTCATCATCTTGCTTATAACTCATACATTTTGATTAATCATATATTATGTTCTTGCTCAAAAGAACTTTACTGTCTGAAACATTTGGAGAGGGGATGTATATAGGAGGAGGACATATCTATAGGTCATGAGTTGGATTTGGGGGGTTTCCAAATCTCTCATGTTCTACTCCAAAGCGCCAATTCCGGCGTGACTGAAGAACATGTAGCATACACTTACCATAATGAAACAACTATGATCATTATTACTTTGTTTTTATCATGAGACGTTGGCATCAACTATATTAATATAATTATTCTTGGCCAAACATTCTTCATAAATAAAGGAACTGTGTTAGTTTCTTTAGCTGTGCAGCTTCACTGTTACAAACAAGAATGTCCAAAGTGCAGGCCAAGGTGTTGAGGGCAGGGGGACCCTGTGTCGCTAGCATGCAGCTCTGTCTTAATGAATGACATAAACCATGGAAGAAGAAAAAAGGCAAGGAAGCGTGAAAGGAACAAGACTCAAACAGGATCAATTTTTTTTGTTTCTGTTTGGCTGGAAGAACAAACATTGATCAGAAAGAAATGCTCTGCAGTTATGCTTCCAACAGCTGAATGACAGGAATTGGGTGTTGTTCCAAGAGATTGCTGCACAAATTGGCACTTCAAGATCTCCCAAATGTGACATATACAGGCATCCAGGAAGTGTTAGTGCAGGAGACAGGACTAAGATATTAGCAGCAAGGAAAGTTTCCTGAAGTTTACAAATTAATACCCTTTGCAGAGAGGGTGGAGACAAACTTTGTTGGTTGTTTTAAATGAAATGCACTGCGATCAAGGAATGATTTGGGAATTGCATTAATTTGGAGGTGAGATAAAGTACTTTCGAAAGCGAGAATGTTAGTATTATGAGACATCAACACAACAGTCCAAGTGATAAATAAATTTAGGCAGTTTTTGTCGACTCAGGAAAATATTTTCTACTCCATTTTTTTTGTTACTATAAATTTAATAAAAAAAAGGAATAATTTTCAGAATTGGTATCCCAACTTTACCTGTGATCCCAAGTTAATTCCTCAATTTTATTTTGTAACTGATTAGTCTCTCAACTATATAAATATTTCACAATTAGTCCCTTTTATATATTATAATTATTTTTTGATGATGTGACAGTCACATAATTTATTTTCATCAATTATTTATTGATGTGATTGCCACATCAATGACACACAAATGAACTCTTGAACAATAAAGAATAAAAATAGAAATATTACTAGAAAATTACATATAAAGTTACAGATATTCATGTTGGAAATAACATGTGAAGACTAATCAATCAAATATTTAGGAGGTTAATTATATAGTTTCTCTATCATATTGTGATTATCCTAATTTTGTCACATGTATATGAATTTAATAGTGGTTATGCACTTTGATGATTTTAACACGGAAAATAGTAAAAATTCTCTTATAAGATCGTGAACATATAAGATCTATCTTTTATCAAGTAACTTTATGCATTTATATGTTATTTTTAATTATATTTTTGTTTTTATTTTTTATTTTTTAAGAGTTCATTTGTGTGTCATTGATATGACTATCACATCAATAAATAATTGATGAAATAGATGATGTGGCTGCCACATCACTAAAAAATAATTATAATATATAAAAGAGACTAATTGTGAAAAGATTATATAGTTGAGGGCTCAATTAGTTATAAAATAAAGTTGAGGGATCAACTTGAGATTTTAAGTAAAGTTGGAATACTAATTCTGAAAATTACTCTAAAAAAAGTCTTTGAGAAATTTTTAAAAATTTCAGACAATTTTCTATGCAGCAAATTTTTTTTTATTTCTCATTCTAAATAATTTTAATTAAATAGTTGCTACAAATTATCAAACATAGACAGATGTCTTATTAAAGGCTCCCTGTTGACGGTCTTGGCTCCTATTCCTATCGCCGGCTGCTTGCTTTGCATGCTTATATATTTGCACTAAAACCCCGGACCACATTTCACAGTCATCCTTCACCTCTCTCTCTCTCTCTCTCTCTCTCTCTCTCTTCCTCGAGACGGCCCTCGCGGCCGAGAAGGCAGCTGAGGCCGAGGAGGAGAGGAGGGCCGCGGCCGCCGAGAGCAACGCCGTTGGCGACCTCCAGGAGTTTGAGAGGAAGGCGCTCGACGAGCTCCGGTCGCTCGTCCAGGTCGCCCTCGACAACAACGAGTTCTCCCCTCCGCCGCCAGCCGCCGCCGCCGCCGGTGACCCAACTGATGAGCCAAAGAATGAAGGGGCCACGAAGACGGTCTCTGGGGAGGAGGTGAAGCCTGAGAACGAGATACTGAAGCCATCGGCCGAGGAGGCGGAGGAGGAGAGAAAACCCGACGATGAGCCCCCGAAGCCCCAAGAGGAGGAACTCGCGCCACCGGCCAAGGAGGTCGCTGAGGCTGCCCCGTCGCCCACGCGCCAGGTGCCGGCTGAGAAATCGGTTGGCCCCGACGACGGTGCCAAGACCGTCGACGCCATCGAGGAAACGGTCGTTGCCGCGGCCACTTCTCCGGCTGCCGAGGCTGCCAAGTCTCCAGAGGCAGACGAAGCTCCCCAAACCGCGAAGGAGCAGGAGAAGGTACTCCCTTTGGAGGAGGCGCCGCCGGCGCCGGAACAGGTACTCATCTGGGGTGTGCCGCTGCTGGGCGACGATCGGAGCGACACAGTCCTCCTCAAGTTCCTCCGAGCTCGGGACTTCAGGCCCAAGGAGGCCATGTCCATGATCAAGAATGCCGTGCTTTGGCGCAGAGAGTTCGGCATCGAAGCGCTCCTAGAGGAGGACCTGGGCATTCCAGAGCTGGAGAGGGTGGTCTTTATGCGCGGAGCCGACCGTGACGGCCACCCTGTATGCTACAACGTCTACGGCGAGTTCCAGGACAAGGAGCTCCACGCCCTCGCTTTCGCCGACGAGGAGAAGCGGAGGCGGTTCCTGCGGTGGCGGATTCAGTACCTGGAGAGGGGCATCAGAGGTCTGCTCGACTTTAGCCCCGACGGCATTTCCACAATGGTGCAGGTCACTGACCTCAGGAACTCGGTTGGCCCGGCGAAGAAGGAGCTGCGGCAAGCGCTCGACTTGCTGCAAGATAACTACCCTGAATTTGCTGCCAGACAGGTATAAATCTTTGCATCCATTAATGCTACTCCTTTGTATGCTTCGTTGTCCTGTTTACTATGTT
This sequence comes from Pontederia paniculata, assembly GCA_001647135.1. Lineage (NCBI taxonomy): Eukaryota > Viridiplantae > Streptophyta > Magnoliopsida > Commelinales > Pontederiaceae > Pontederia > Pontederia paniculata. Next base: position 103,513 of record LTAE01000100.1, on the reverse strand, counting down.
TTCAGTCATTAACTTGATTCTTACCTGTTCTATTACGAGTTATTGCTCTGCTGCTACTGAAACAAACTAATGTTGGTAGCTTCTAATATTACAACTGAAATAATGCTTCTGATATTACAATTTTACTGAAGATTGTGAGGGCAAGGAATCACCGAGAGAAGAATTCAGTTTTATGCTGTTCATGCTGTAAATGGCCTCCTTATGCTTCTTGCTATCTTCTCGAAGTGGAATACGATGCTTATAAAATGTTATGTAACTATTTTTCTAGTTTAGTAATTTAATTTAAATTGGTAGAATTTTATCTATGATTTGAGGTATTAACTTGGTGAATACTCAGTTAAATTTCTTTTATGTTGTTCTAATGTTAGATTAGGTGATTCGAGGTTTGGCTGGCATCATTGCAGATTTATCTTTAAAATGGATATTTGTTGACAGTGTTGTAGTCATATTATTTTGTTATATGTGCACTATATGCTGTTCTTAGAGTGCTAATAGTAGTCTTGCCTTGTTAGATCTTCATTAATGTTCCATGGTGGTATCTGGCTTTCTACCGCATGATCAGCCCCTTCTTCACTCAAAGGACCAAGAGCAAGTTTGTTTTCGCAGGGCCATCCAAATCAGCTGAAACTCTCTTGAAGTTAGCATTGATCTCATACATATTTTTGCAGCAAGCCTTATCAATATGTAAGAAAAATTGTTTTATGATGCCCTCTTTTACTGTAGATACATTGCCCCTGAGCATGTCCCAGTTCAATATGGTGGCCTGAACAAGGAGGACGACCCAGATTTCACCACTGCTGATGCTGTTACTGAGATCACCATCAGGCCTGGGGTGAAGCAAGCCATAGAGATACCAGTTTCTGAGGTAGAAATCTCCAAAGTTCAGTTTAACATGATGTTATTTCATCATCGAAATAGCTCCAGGTGATAATTGTGTTTATTATCGTTATCCTGTAGGTATGCCTTATTGTGTGGGAGCTTCGAGTTCTTGGGTGGGATGTAACATACTGTGCCGAGTTCGTGCCGAGTGCCAAGGATGGCTACACTGTGATCGTGCAGAAGGCAAGAAGGTTGGCTTCAACTGACGAACCATTTTTGAAGGGAAGTTACAAGATTGATGAGCCGGGGAAGGTGGTTCTCACAGTAGACAACACAACATCCAAAAGGAAGAAGATCTTATGCAGATATAAGAACAAAAGCTCGACGGGATCCATTTGAGTCTCTGCATACCACTTCTGCTCTTGACGTCCTTGAAGGTGTAAAACTGAAGATTAAGGGATAAAAACACAAGAGTCGGCCTATTTGAATTGATTTGATTGCATAGATCTTTAAATTTATATATGCTACCTTCTAGATATTTTGTTCTGGAAAATCAAGAGTCTATATATGGACTTCTTTTGTTGTAAAAGTTTTGGTTTCCTTGTTTAGGATTAGGACTATCTTGTTTGCTTTCCTATAAAAACTTGCATTGTAAATGTTGTATGACTGTGATTGCTTTTGTTTAGTGTCTTATTTTTTGAAATACCAATTCATCATCTGTGTATGTTATTATTTTTGCTATTTTTGTCATGGATCTTCTTTTCTTTTCCTTGGTTTCTTCTCTCATATCTGCATGTCATATGGTCTGTCATTTCAAGATTTCTACTTTGTTGTCCAAATTTGAGCTGATACAGGAATTTATTATGGTGGTGAGTTAGTGAATGGTAGTAATAAGCAAAGAAGGTTCTCCATGGCGTTGAGCAAGGCAAGGAATGACCATGTCAGGACTTTGACCTCCACTTTTTTCACAGGTGAGTCACTCCTACATGCAATTGCAGCAATTCGATGGTTGGTAAGTGCCAACATGATCCTCGTCTATTATGTAGAACCTCTGATAAGTCAGTTCCTTGTTTTGAGTCATGGGTCCGGGGGCTACTGTTAGAAACAGTAGACTGATCAGGGCCCTTTGTTCAAGAATGTTCAAAGTATTGACTGTGACTGCAAGACCAGGTTTTTCTGGAACAACCATGTGCACAAATTTGCTTTAAAGTGCACAACTATGGATGCTTTTATGTTAATATGACACAATATCAAGTGAAAGAAAAAAGAACAACTGTCCTCGGAACCTCCATCCTTCTCTTTCTGATGCATTCAAAACTCTTTGGCTGGAGATTCTTTACTTTAAGCACAGAAATGAAGAAACTTTTGGATTTGAAAATTTTGAGCTCCAATTGTACCCTTATTTGGTTGTCCATCAATGCAATTTTTTTCTCTCCAGGCTAGGAAATTGACAAGCTGGTGCAGGCCATTAGTTTATAGCTCAATGAGAGTCTACTAAAGATGACAATTTGTGTGCTCATGCTTCATTTCCGAAAAAAATCTTATCGTGCCTGTCAAAAGTAGATTTGGGCTGGGCGGTCCAGCCCAGGGTCAGCCATGCTAGCCGTGCAGGGCCATTCATTTTTTTTATTTAATTTTTTTAATATATTTTTTAAAAGAGTCATACTTTTTTACTATAAGAAAATGTATACTTTTATCGTATAGTATCCTATTCAATATAATCATATAAATTAGTAACTAAATAATTTATATATATATAAGTCTATTCTATTAATAATTAGTATATACTATATGTGTTTATAAGAAATTTATTTATTGTATAAGTTAAATATAAATTAAATTCTAAAAACTATGTTGGAGGAAAAAAATTGAACTTGAATTAAAAAATTAAGTTCTTGGTTACTGAAAGTTTTATATGTAATATTTGTCCAATAACAAAATATATTTACTTTTATATATTTTTAAAAATTTATTGGTCCAACCATGTCGGATCTAATCGGACTTGTGCTCACCGGGCTGAAACTTCAAAAGGGGTGGTCTGGTCCGGGTCGACCAGAACACGAGCCTATGTGCCGGATCGGGCCAGGTCGGTTGGTCTGCCGAGGTCCATCTCTAGTGTCTACTACATGAATCTAGCAAAAACATGTTAGCCATATGATATGAAATAATTCCTATTAGTTTGATGGCTAGCATTAGGTTTCTGTTTTCTCTTCTCTCAAAGGTGAAATGTATCACTAAAATATCAAACAAAGAAAACCTCCATTATCCCAGTTTCATATCTTTGGCCCCTACATGTACAACAAAAGAGAAAATAATTCCAATCTTCTCATCCACCTACAAGTCCTGGATGATTTAAACCATATAGCACCCATCTCAGTGGGAATTTTGCTTTGTGAGTTCATCATCTCTCTTTTGCTGTCTCCAAGATTGGTCCTTTCATTGCTTTTGCTGATCGAGTGAACAAGCCCGCTGTAAAAACACTGTGAAAAAAAAAGAAGACTACCTTCATAGGCCTCTTTACTTTTCTGAGGTTGATATTTTATATTCTTGCTCCCTCTAGTTGAGCAGAAGGAAAGATCTTGTAGAATAGGGAACATTTTTACTGTCGCCGAGAAAGCTGACTTCCATACTATCAGTAGCTTCGAGTTCATTGGCTTAGCTGCTGCAATCATTGCCCACCTCTCTGCAAGCGACGTGCATTACATTTTAACCTTGCAACAGTGTCAAACTGTTACAAGGGGTTCAAATGCTGAGAATAGGATTCTATGCATCTCCCAACAGGAGATTTGACTGTACATGTACAGTTGTCACTTCAATTGAGTGCTCTAATAATAACAAAAATGTTTAACATATTCTGAATTTTGGGGATAGTTTGGTTTAACGTAATTGTAATTCTGAAATATAAATGATTGTAGTTGAAAATTTTGAAATGATTTGTATTTACAGTAGTTACTTTTCTTTTGTTTGGATAGATGTAAATGTGATTCTAGAAAATGAATTATGTTATTTGGTTGAAAAAAAAATTTATATAAATATTTAATTAAAAATAAAATATTATCATATATTAATAAATAATTAATTAAAATATAAATGAATTAATTTTTTATTATTTTATTTTTATATTTTAATTTTTTATTTTTTAATATTTTATTTTTATTTTTTAGTATTTTATTTTTTAATGTAATAGTTTACATGTAATTGGTTTTCTAGCGCATATATCGATGAAGTAAATGCAACTACTTGTAGTAGTCACATGTGCATCAAACCAAACAAAAAATTTGCCAGTACAGCAATTGCATTTACATGTATTTGCATGTACATGCAACCAAACAAGCCTTTGATCAAATAAAATTTTGATCCTTGCCATTGCAGCAGGTTACTAAAACTTCAACTCCTGCGCTGAACTGTCATGATGGAGGGATGTTGGCAATCCAAAGAGTAGGTTTAAGGGATGCCAAGTGACCAAATCCGGGACCAGTTTGTCACAAGGAAACAAGACCCAGTGCCATGCCCATGCACCTTGCATGTCACCAGTTTCAAATGCTTTTCTGTTCTGTCATCACACAAGCATCTGACTGCATGATACGCCTGAGATGTCATTTTGTACACGCGGCCCAAAGAATACGAGTGAATTGGGAGACAAATTGTACCCAACAGGAAGATTGTCTAGTTGATTCATGGAGGACGCAGATAGATTTCTTTTTTTCAGCGAAGTAAACACTTCGAGATACAATCATACAACACGTCCGAAATTAAAGGTCTCAATTGGATCCGAGAATTTACGTTCCTGTTAGCCCTAAAAAATTAATTAATAAGATAAATAAATTTTGATTTAATATTTAGATAAAAAGCGTAATAATTTAAAATTAAAAAGTTGATTGAATATTTTAGTTCGATAGGTATTTGGATAAACTTTAAGAATCAAAGAATAATTTTATATTCTAAAAAATAAAAATATTAAATTAAAATATATATATTTTATGATAGTTAATTATTATTTATATTATATACATAATAAAGTAGTTAATAATATAAACTTGCTTTAAAATACTACAACTAATAATTATTATTATTTATTCATTTAAATAAAAAATTATCTAATATATTATTATATCAAATAATAATATTGCGTATTAAACAATTTTTTTTAGATTTATTAAGGATGAACTTACAAGCAAATTAATACCAAAAAGTAATTAAGATAATATAATTATTTAAAATTTAAAAAGGAGAAATGTAAATTTAAATTTACGTAAAAAGGAGCAACAAAAAAATTTAAATAAAAAAGAAAGTTAATTTCAAATAATATCTTAATTAATATAATAATTAAAAGCAGTGTAATAATATTTTAATTAAGTGGCTTAATCATAAGGATGAGCTAATTAAAAAATAAAGTTAAGAAAAAGGAAAGAGAAATGAAAAAGATAAAAATAAAAAATGGGAAAAAAATAAAGCTAAAAAACATTTTGTTTACATTAATAAAATATACATTAATTTTTTAGAGAAAAATATACATTATTTAAAAATCTCATTTATCTTAATTATTGATATGCTACTCTCTCAAACAAGTATTGATATATTAAATTTTAATTAAAAAATATTTTAAAAATTAATGTAATAAATTAATATTTTTTATTTACAAGCTTAATAATATAAACTATGAATATTAATATTTTAAACTAAAAAATAATCTATTAATATATTATTAAATTAATAAATATTTTAAAAACATTGATCATCAATAAGAAAAAGAAAAAGAAAGTTGGTTCCAACATCACCGCGTTGGAACCAACTAAGTTCCAACTTTTTTGGAACAAATTTTAATCACGTGATAGATTGATCAGAACTTTATTTTAATCATCATTAATTTTTTTTCTTGTGTTCGATAGAATTAATCAAAATTAGAGTTGATTCTACCCCTAATTCTGACATTCAAACAGGCACAAAAGCTCAAATATTTATAAATATCTTGGTTCTAAAACTCAAAATATCCAAATACAGGTAGATAAATATGATCATTAAACAATAACTTTAGAAGAATAAAATAATTATTTTTTGGTTGCCCTATAGTATAGGTAAGGCTACCAACGAAAATCTTTTATATACAAATGACTCAAATTCAAGATCTTTGTAAATGAGTAAGAGTGTAACACCCCCAATCCATTCAAAATATTATTCGCTTTGAGCTCATATGGCCCGCACGAATTTAAAATGTGGGAGAATATTACATATAAGTCCATGACCACCTCCGTATTTTGTCCATGTGGGACTAACTTTCATTCTCATCATCATCTGGGGCCTTATTACAGGCACAAAAGCTCAAATATTTAGAAATATCTTGGTTCTAAAACTCAAAATATCCAAATACAGGTAGATAAATATGATCATTAAACAATAACTTTAGAAGAATAAAATAATTATTTTTTGGTTGCCCTATAGTATAGGTAAGGCTACCAACGAAAATCTTTTATATACAAATGACTCAAATTCGAGATCTTTGTAAATGAGTAAGAGTGTAACACCCCCAATCCATTCAAAATATTGTTTGCTTTGAGCTCATATGGCCCGCACGAATTTAAAATGCGAGAGAATATTACATATAAGTCCATAATCACCTCTGTGTTTTGTCCATGCGGGACTAACTTTCATTCTCATCATCATCTGGGACCTTACAATCTTCTCTCCTTCGGGGCTCAACGTCCTCGTTGAGTCGACCCACATGGTTCAAGTGAGCACGCGAGGTTGGCTCTGATACCTTGTGTAACACCCCAAATTCCATTCAAGATATTGTTCGCTTTGGGCTCATATGACCCGCACAAATTTAAAACGCATCTTGAATAGTAAGGAAGAATGCTACATATAAGCTCATGACCACCTCCGTGTTTTGTTCATGTGGAACTAACTTTCATTCTCATCATCATCTTGAGGTCTTACAAAGAGTTCATTTACTACTTCACCTCAATTTCCGTTTCACCTCAATTTTCGTTGATAGAATAAAATATTCATTTTAATTAGAGATAACAGTTTGTCCATATTTATAATTGAGAAAATTTTAACCAACTATACGGACCAGAGGATATCCATTGGGCTTACAATACGGCCCAAAATCCCAAATCGAAATACTAGCACCAGAGCAGTGACCTGGGGATATCCATATTACTGAAATTATTATTCAGTAATTCATATCATACCGGCGTTCATGCTCCGTTTTCCTAATTGTAAATTGGGAAAATTGTAAGGAAAAAAATCTTATGTTTTAATATTTGTTGTGGATATAGCCTAAATTTTAGTTTCTGGATAAAAATAATCTAACTTTTATTTTTTAATTAAATTTGCCCTAAAATTTCTGATCAAGTAAATTCATGTAGATTCAGTGAACATTATTATCTTAAATATAATATAATTTAATAAAAATAAAGATTTTTTTTCTTAAAAAAAACTCATTAGAGGTTTCATCATAAATAATCCCATACCATATTTCCATATGTCGTGTTGTTTGTTGAACAATTTTATTTTCTTTTATAATATAGATGACTATAATAATCAATGATTACTCATACGAAAGATACATGACTACATTTGTTCCATTCAATTATAGATCTATATTCTTCCGTACGAACCATATTGTTTATATAGTGTTGACTTATGCATATGTTATCATTGATATCTAACTTGATTTTTCTTAACAACACTTGGGTTAAATACGTTAAAACTTTGAAAATTGTTTTACTCCAACAGAAAAAGGTTTAGGTCAATTATCATAAAAGTTTTTTTATGCAACAAAAACCATCTATGTAATGAGGCTTCCTCAAACAATTTGCCCTTTATAATTTAATATTTTGATTCTGTTATATAATATTTATATATTTAGTTCAGGCGAGAGTCATAACAGCGCCCGTGGCCTAATGGATAAGGCGTCTGACTTCTAATCAGGCGATTGTGGGTTCGAGTCCCACCGGGCGTGTTCCTTTTTCCTTTTTTGTTTTTTGTTTTCCTTTTTATTTTACTTTCTTTTCGATTTAATTACTAGACTTCTTTCCATGTACCATATATTTTTGTTGCTTAATCTTTTCCCCTTTCAAGTATTCACTTATGAACTTATTTCTTGCAAACGTTAATTATCTGGTTTCTAAATATGCTCACAAGTCATTCTCATATGAAAAAATTGTTTCAACTTATATACTAATCGGCCAGTAAACTTATTAATCGCAACTCATTTCTTGCCTACAAAAACAACTCCAAAAGCTGCAGCAAATTAATTATCTCCAAAAATAATACTTTTGGATCCTGAATTCAAACAGGAAAACATGACATCTCGCGCCTTGTCCGCCATTTGCTTCCTTCGCAGTTCACTAGTAGGCCTCTCTCATTCATTCTCCTTGCCCTCGCAACGTTCCATCGTCACCATCAAGCCTCACTGACAGACGCCACCAATCAGCCAAACACATTGCAGAAGCAATGATTTCCGTGTTGCCCCCACCCCCAAACACTTTCCCTCAGATTGAGGCCCTCACGCTTTCTGAACTGTCGTTTTTTGCCGTCTGATCAGAACTGTTTGCAGAAAACCTCAAAGAAGTGTGTTTTGGAAGGCCCCCCTACAAGATCTTCCTCTGCTGCCAGAGAGAGGCACACGATGTTCTGATAGATTCACATGATCAGATGACAATTGGAAGCAAGTCACAGAGACAGGTAATGTAACTTTCAGTGATTAGTAACAGTGATCAGTGATCACTTGTTGGTTTCAGGTTTTTTGTTGCTTTCTTTATAAAACAAATTTTACTTTATCTGAATATGTTGTTTGGTTTCGTCGCATTGTTTTTGTGTTCCGTGCACAGATATTGTCAACATCCATATTTTACATGAGATCATAAAAAATCTTAAGATTAAAATTAGTAGGATTTGACAATCTTAATATTTGATCTATTAATAAAAATATATTTGAAAAATATAAATATAAATAAATGTCTCGTGCTAAACTCTTAAATCACACTTCAAAATATAATAAAATGTCCAAATATATTAATATAAATTATACATAATAAAATATGATAAATATATTAGCTTTCATATAAAGTAGTTATTATTATCATGCAAAATTATTCACTATTTAAATGATTACATTAATCTTATAAGATTATATAAAAAAAATGGACGTATTATCTACTTAAGTATCACCGTACTGCTTATCTATCGTAAGATATTAGATTTACGGTGAATGTAAAATATTTTTTCTCTTAAAAAGTTTGATATAAGTTGTTAAATCTATAGTGACGATTGATAAGATAAATAGTACAATGCTACATACTTAAGTATCACCTTCATTGATTTTTTATATAAAATAATACAACCTTCTTACGATTCAAATTAAGATTATATTAATATTTTATACAGGATTTCGATCTTGATATATGTTAGACTTAAAAAATTAAAATCTAGGTATAACTTACTTACAACCTTACCGAGCACTTGTGGTTAAAAGTGACAGCTAAATTGCAGAGCCAAAATCACCATAATTAGCCAGAATCTTTCTTATTCCTTGAGACCATTAAAGAAAAGATTAATTAAGTTCAGCCAAGAATTACTGTAATCCTAATAAAGTATGAAGCCATCCAAGTTGTTCTCTCTCTAGTACTCTGAAACACTAATTTCACCTCCAACATGACAAAAGAGAACACATAGGACAACACACTAGGAATTTACTGCCAATTGGAGGATCTACTGTTTATCCATATCCAACTACTTAGATACTGCCATCTTACATTTCCTTTTGCTCATCCCCAACTACTAAATTCCAAAGTGATTGCTTCACCACTTGATCTGCAGAAACTGAACAAGTTGAATCCCCTTTCTAGGTGTCCTTAATTAATACTCAATTTACCAGCCCCCTGCCAAAAGAGGACCAATTGCTAACAGCTTACCAATTCCTCTGCATGTTCATCAATCAACATGCTAATTAATTAACCCCCTTTGCATCAAATGCTGCCCATTAACAGTTAACACAGATCTGCAATTGTGCAGTTGGCCAATGCACATGACATGAGAGTCCTTTTTGGTTCCCTCCACCAACCATTCCATGACCCACCAAAAGATTCCCTTCAAGCTCACATCATCTGTCATTCTGCATGCAATAAAGTTACATTTGTATCAGGCATCCTGAAGTGATATACAATCCAACTCCCTAATCTTTCAAAGCTGATCAGCAGGGAATCCAAGTACTGCAAGCACGTTTACAGAAGGAACAGTCAATTAGCATCATATCAGAAAGGGAACAAAAAACTACATAAAACATCATCACCACCACCACTCACACCCTCCCTCCATCTGTCACAAGCATCACAGCGCAGCAGGGATTCCCTTTGCTCGCTGGTGTGCATCTGCAAGACTGCAATCCATTATCCCCGTGACACCCTCCTCCCCTTTTGACCTCTTTCGCTTTTATTCTCTTGTCCCCATTCCTGCTATATAAGCCCCAAGTCTCAGAGCAGGGCAAGGAGGCTTTGAGGAGAGAGGCAGGTGGAGCTGTGTGTTGTGTGTGCAGGATGAGCTGGGAGGCGTGTTCTGCTTCTTACGACTACGCTTGCAGGAGGAGGGTGTGGGGAGAGAGCATGGTGAAGAAGAGGGTCATGGTGGTGGTAGAGCACGGCGCGGGGGCGAAGCACGCCATGGTGTGGGCGCTGACGCATGTGGCGAACAAAGGCGACGTCCTCACCCTTCTTCACGTCGTCCGCCCGCCGCACGGCTACCACTCCGGCGCCGACACGAGGCATGAGCAGGTTCCCAGCCTCGCCACCTCGCTTGGCTCCCTTTGCAGGGCCATTAGACCTGAGGTGAGTAATTAACGTGCATGCATGCCATGGCACCAGCTCATTTTGCCTACTAGTTTCTTGCTCTTTTAGTACGTAATTTTCTAGTTTTTTTTTTTATCTTCATACTGTTAAGAATTAGACATCAGCAGCTCATCGTGCTTAACCTTTACCTCTTGCGAGGTCTTGATATAAAAACAATTGACGAAAAAAAAGGTAAATTTTGTGACGATACAAAGTATCATCTCTCTCTTTTAATTTTAAAGGAAAAGTGCATGACCAGAAAGAACAACACACTGTGACAATTCGATGGAATCAGCTTTAACTTTTTTGCATCTATTTCTTTTTTCTCTTTTAATTTGTCTTCCTTTTTCTTTTAATATATTATTTGAACGATATTTTCTTCTATGATGTTTCTGACATGAATCAAGTGTGACGTGCTTACTGCACTGTTACCAGCTTATCAGCTTGTGATTACTGATCTATATGTCTTTACTTCCGACGTGCAAATATGTCATCAGGTGGAAGTGGAAGCCCTGGTGATTCAAGGGCCCAAGTTGGCCACAGTCCTCGGCCAAGTCAAGAAGCTTGAGGTGGCTGTCTTGGTGTTGAGCCAGAGCAAACCTTCCTTACTCAGCTGGTATGTTCCATGCATGAAGCATCGATTCCACTTTCACTTCTTCTCTCTGTCTCTGATCTGATAACTTCTGCTTGGTGAGCTGCTGCAGCCTGAAGCAGAGCAGCAACGAGGAATTTGTGGAGCAGTGCATCGACAACTCCCAGTGCCTGACCATGGCGGTGAGGAAGCGCAGCAGCAGCGTCGGCGGGTACATGGTGAGCACCAGATGGCAGAAGAACTTCTGGCTCCTGGCTTGATCCAACCAAACACGCGTTGCTGCCATTTATCCTCATCTTTGTATGTTGTAAACAGACATCTAATACCTGAACTTTAGAAGTGATAATAGTAATCTGATGACTACCTCTTCAGTGTGTTCATGTTCTACCAAAACTGTGTAATGAGAATTTTCACTTTGTTGAGCATCTAAAGGTTTGTTTTTAATTTGCAACCGTAGCAAGTGTTTAGTAGTCTGTTCATGGCTTCATGCCAGTGTTCCCTGCAACATGACAGATCAAAGGTAATCCCATGTGTTTTGGTATTGTTCATGAATATAGGATATAAATGGCCACCTAAAAAATGATCTGCCAACTCTGGGCCAATTCTCTTCAATAGTCAGTGAAAGAACACAAACAATTCTGCAATAGGCACTCATCATGATGAGGTTGGTCCCTTGGTATCTTGTATGCTTTATGCTTCAATTCCCCAAAGCCATGTAATATTAATATTAAAGTTAGCTTGGTTTCTAAGAACTCCACAGATTTGCCAAGAACAAAGGAACATTAGTGCCGCAAGTTTTATTTGGCCAAAAGGTAAAACAAAGCAAAGCATTATGCTTTTTTAAATGCAACCTTCATGCAAGCCAAAGTTTACTTACAAAGCCTAAGAATAAAAATTACTAAAATGAATACATGAAGAACCCTCTAAAGCTACGAATAAAGATGTTTATGCCTTCCCTCTCTATCCTTACAGTTAATTGCTCTATTGGCTATTGCCATTGTTCTAACGTCTCTGCCCTCCATCCCAAGCTTCTCTCCAGCTATTTTCAGCTAAAAAATTCAAATGCAAGTTATAATTAAAAATAAACAAAAAGAATTTGTTGTGAGTTATTTGGAGGTGAAGAATAAAATTGAATTATATATAATATTCAATCTATGTGTATAGACATATTATGCACGATACTTTTTGATAATTTAATGGATGTATTTTGCCTAGTGCCAAATTAAGAAGGAAACTTTTATCTCTAAGCCAATTAGAAGGTCGATGTATGTATTAATTATGCGATTTGTACTTATTTAACTAAATGCTTGCAAGTTGCATTATTTGTTAAACTTTTGTAGTGCGTTTTTAGGATTAAGCTTTTTTTAGGTCAATGATAACAATGAGAATGAAAAAAATATAAGAATACTTGAACGAGGCCACTACACTTGAATCACTTCATATTGCTAAAAATAATATGATTTGCATGTTATAATGCTAAATTATGGTTTATATATAAAGTACATGTGGAGTGTGAATCTTGATGTAAGGTATAAATTTTTTGGGTTACATGAATAAAAAGTTAAGTTACCTTTTAATTAGTTTTGCATATTTTGGGTTTACATGATAACTTACATTCATCAATTAATGTTAATAGTGCTAAATTATGGTTTATATTTATGCATAAATTTGAATGTTTAAAAGTGTGATAAATTATGCTGTCATATTTCCGTGTAAAATGTGCTCTCTTAACTACCCTATTTAGTTTACAGGTTAATTTAACTTAATCATAAGGAGCATAATAAAATGAAATAATTACAAAAAAAAGATTTAGCAATTAAGCAATGTATTTGAAATTAAGCCAAAAAGTTGGAGATTATTAATTATAAATACGGACCCAAAGAGTGATAAGTTTGTGTCAATTAGCTCCCGCTACTGTTCTTTTCCGTCTCCCCGCCACCGCCGGACAACGAAGGCGGAGCGCCGGAGGACGAGGCCAACACCGCCGTCTTCCGCCTCCATTGACCCACTGACAGCTTCTCCGACCTCTGCAACGAGCGAATAATGGAGGATCGGCGGCACCGAAGCGTCGAGCTCCTAGTGGCCCTGCTGATTGCTGTCGCCGTCTTCGTCCCCGCCTTTCCGCCCGCTTCTGCTGCCTCCGCCACCGCGGCATCGAGGAAGCAGAAGGAATCGTGGCCCGCACATCCGCTTCTGTCGGCGGCGGAATCGGCGGCCCAGCCGCCTTCCTCAGCGGTTTTCCCCATCTATGGCGACGTCTACCCCCACGGGTCAATCTACATACTCGTTTCTTTGGTCTTAGCTCGATTTCTTGAAGAATTTTGGATCATTTTGCAGATAAAGTTTTAATCTTTCTTTCGTTTTTTGTTTCCTTGATTGCAGAATGTACTATGTGGCCATGGTCATTGGCGACCCACCGAAACCCTACTTCCTGGACGTCGACACAGGGAGCGATCTCACATGGCTCCAGTGCGACGCCCCCTGCGTCAGCTGCTCCAAGGTCCAATCCTCGTTCTCGTCCCCAAATATTTCCAAAGTTGACGATTCGATTTCTATCGGCATTCCATATCTCTGATTGCAAAATCGCATCTTTTGACTTGGGCGATGGTGTTCCAGGGACCGCACCCGTGGTACCGGCCGCGGAAAGAGAAGCTGGTGCCGTGCGGGGACGCTCTCTGCGCCGCCATCCACTCGGCAGCCGTCCACGACCAGAACTGCGAGCAGTGCGACTACGAGGTGCACTACGCTGACCAGGGCTCCTCCGTCGGCGTCCTCGTCTCTGACGCGTTCGCTCTCCGCCTCACGAACTCCTCCGTCGCCCGCCCCTCCCTGGCCTTCGGGTCAGTCAGCTTCATTACCCTCATCATCTGTAAGCAATACTGTCAAAAGATTCGAACTTCGTAAATCACCAAGAAGCTTCCGTGGCTGCGCAGGTGTGGCTACGATCAGCAGTTCTCGAGCGCGAATGCGGCGGCGCCGACGGACGGCGTGCTGGGTCTCGGGAGCGGAAAAGCTAGCGTCCTGTCGCAACTGAGTGACCGCGGGGTGACCAAGAACGTCATGGCGCATTGTCTCAGCGGGAAGGGAGGAGGGTATCTTCTGTTTGGAGACGATATGATCCCCAGAGCTCGAATGGCGTGGGCGCCCATGTCTCGCGCCGGCTTCAAGTAAGGACTCCCTACTTTTTGCATCCACTTGGAGCACCATTGATCATAAATTGCACAAGAACACTAATTTGTGATTCTCTTAAATATGATAACATGAACTTCTCCATTTGCTTGAAAAGATACATACTAGCAAAACTCTCATTAGTTACCTTTTGGTTAGCCGGGCTACTATTTTGGTACAAACTAAAACAAGTTAATTTTTTTCAACGCAGAAACAAAATAAAAAGGAAGAAGTAATGCATTTGTGATAGAACTATTAACAATTTTTCCTGACCGGATTTGCACTAGGAATTACTACTCACCGGGACCTGCAAGCCTCTACTTCGGGACACAGTCTCTGGGAGTGAAGCAGATGGACGTGGTGTTGGATACTGGCAGCTCCTACACCTACTTTGGTTTCCATCCTTACCAAGCATTCCTTTCAGCCGTAAGCAAAATGAAAGAGAGAACTCCCTCGGGAGCTTTGCATTTTGATCGTTCCTTGATAGGATTGCTAAATTTGTAAGAGGTTGCAGGTGAAGCAAGACCTGTCCAAGAAGCCGCTTAAGGAGGAATTTGATGACCCCTCACTTCCAGTATGCTGGAAGGGGCCGAAGCCATTCAAGTCGGTGAATGACATTAAGAAGTACTTCAAGCCATTGACTCTCAACTTTGTGAATGGAAAGAGAGCATATCTTGAAGTACCACCAGAGAACTATGTGATTGTCACGGTAAGCATTCATTCCAGCTGATCTCGCTCAATTGCGCAACTATAATGACATTTGGCTAATTTTTCTGTTCTGTAAATGAACATTGGACTCATAGTTTAATCCAGCTGATCTGTTCTGAATAAAAGAACTAAATCCAAATGTTAACTATCTTTCTTTTCTGTTTCATTGCAGAAACATGGCAATGCATGCTTGGGGATTCTCAATGGCACAGAAGTCGGCCTGAGAAATCTCAATGTAATTGGAGGTAAACTAATTGTTACGCATACTTGGAGGGATTCTTATGGAGCAGAAGTTAAACTTAGCCATCGTCTTGGTGCATTAACTTTGTTTCATGCTGGATGCTTTCAGATATATCTCTCCAAGACCTCATGGTTGCTTATGACAACGAGAAACAGCAGATTGGATGGGTGCGCGCCACCTGCGATAGGCTTCCCAAATCTGAAATTTCTCCTCTATGATGATTTGCTTCCATTTTATATGGAGATGAATGCACATAGAAATGGGTGATTTATCACACACGCAACTCCTATTATCCTGATTCAAACAGCAATGATTATGTGGATGGCGGTCTCCATGAACGCTACGGTTTGCCTGCCATGTGTATATTAACAGATGAGCGTTCGAACGCTGCCCATAGAAGGATATGATAAATATTTCATTGTAATGTCCATACAGTTACATATACTGTAATTTCATACAAGAAAAAGAATCATTACTTTTACTCACTGGATTCTGGATGTAAATATTCAATAAATTCAGTTATCAGCTCATCAGATGCTATTTGAACTTCAAGAACTGATATATATTAAGATCATATTACTCCTAGGCACAATGGTATTAAATTCAAGATGTAAAATTACAGTAAACTTGTGTCCAGAAATTCTTCAACACTGAAAGGTGATCTTCACTATTGAACTCGTAATCTCCAGCAAATTTTCCAGTATTTTCAAATTTGAATTTGTTATGTTTCTATTCGAATGTGAATAGGAAGTATAGTTGTGAATGTCAGCTCAAGCATTATCATGAAATGCTCTACTTAAGAAACTGCCTGAGAACAAGGTGTGGGCACCTTGAAATAATATTGTGTATTGTACTTCTAATTCTAGATAGATGTGCATAGATGAATGGATATTTCTCCAAGTGACTCCTAAGCAAGTCGAAAGCTTATTATGTATCGGCAATTGTTTGTGAAATTTCTTTTAAGTGAAAATTTACATGTAAGATGCTGAATTTAATTTTTTGAATGTTTACTTATTTTGTCTGGTTGCAGTTGAAATTTTGGAAATGTAACAAATATATTCAAATGAATGTAAGTAATTGAATCATGCATAGTAAATGCTAATTCAATATTAGCTTTTGACTTGGTATTCAAAGAAAAAAAATGATGATTAAAACGGGATGTGGGACTTAAAGGAAGGGACACAAATCCACTTGGAACCCTCACAGAATGAGATCTGTGTGTTTGATTCAGCATCCAACTCAATTATGCTCACTTCGTGTTTCGCTTCTAACTTTGCAATGAGCGAGATACTTTTCATCATATGGAGCAACCGTTGATGATCTTAATCTAATTTAGTCGGCCATATCCAAATTTAATTTGTTGTGTCAGTGCCTTTTCTTTAGTAGTTAAAAAAATGTACTAGTGAATATTACGTTAATTATTCATATTTAACGGGCATATAAGAATATAACAAAGAATTTATATATGTACTCTTATTTCAATTTATTGAACTCAAGCTTAAAATCGTATCATAAAATTATATAATAAAATGAAAATTAGATATATCAAATAAATATAATTAGAAAATAATTAATATTCTACGAAACATCGATTTTTTTTATTTGGTATATACAAATGTATAAGCATCACTATTTCAACTTTGATTTTTTATGAACTTCATTTCTAAAATAATTTTACTTTATAAAAAGAGAATTCATATAAACGTATATAATCATATGAATTTCATGATTTAGATCCTACCGTTTATATTTATACAAAATCTGTGCCGGTTAGATTTATCTTTGAAGTTAAACTCTAATCACTAACTTGCTCTATAATTCATTCTTAGTGCTTTGTTCATCTTATCCGAGTTAACTTCAAAACAGAGAGAGAGAGAGAGAGAGAGAGAGAGAGAGAGAGAGAGAGA